>JAADYG010000130.1:0-55475 GCA_023338115.1 Phytopythium boreale
ATCACTCCTAAAGCAAGTTGCCTTTTGTGTACACCACACGAGCTGAGACAATACTACACTACAGCGCTTCTAGAACAGTACTGTAGGCAGTCGCACTCAAGTGTACTGTACAGAACTGTACAGTACGGTCGCTCCTCAACAATCAGCTCTTGGCGTTCGACTGGGATGTGGCCCGTTAACTGCGAGAAGGTCGGCAACCAAGACGTGTTGTCTCGTTCAACGGACACAGAGTCCAAGTACGGAGCGTACGACATCGTCAGTGACCCGATTCCGATCAGTCAGATCCAAGAGTCGGGCATCCGGTTCTTGAAGAGGAACGACATCGACATCAACGGTCTCCGCGCGTACAAGATCACTCACCACAAACCCACCAACGTCCAGGCACCCACGCAGTCATCAAAACCGCGTGTACTGATCAACTTGACGAACAAGCGGCCTCTTACGCACGCGATCTGTAAAGCCGAGGAGGAGAAGAAACCCTAGAGAAGCGCCGCGTTGAGGAAGAAAAAGCTGCTCGGACCGCCGAGCGCACCCGCCGTCGAGAAGAAAAGAAGATTGCTGATGCCGCGAGGCAGCATGAGCAGTGCAGGAAGCGCGAGGAGAAGGAAACAGAGCGACAAAAAAAGGAGGCGGAGAAGGAGGCAAAGCGAAAACTCAAGATTGCTGAGCGCCAAGAGAAGCAAGCCCAGCGTCAGCTCAACACTCGCCGCACCAAGCAAGCGCCAACGGCCAAGTTGAAGCGCCAACAGATGGAGGCCGTGCCTCAGGAGATCGAACGCGACGCCGCCAAAAAACCGCGGATCGACGCCGGACTTTGCTGCAACGAGAAGCGAAGACGTTTCTTCACGCCGTGAATGCTGCTCGATCTGCGATGCAGACCATGCGACGACGCTATGCACATTTACATCTTTTGCGGATGTGTAAACTTCAACTCGTGCCCAATTATCTTGATTTTTGTATGGTGAAACGGGCAAATTGGGTACTCCCCATATTTTTTTACATTTTCAAGAGCCAAACTTGTTTTACACCGTTTGATGGCAATTTTAGCCGTTTTGCAATAAAACGTTAGAGAAAGGTAAATCAGCATGTTGGATTTAGAGCGGTGAGAACAGATGTTGCCGATTCGTATTTTTGGCGAAGAAATCTTGATTTCTGCTTAAGGTGCGCAATACTGGTACACTTACCCTTATTTGCTGAAGGCCCCCATTGCGGCGTAGTGGTGAAGCGTGCCGTTTATTTTCCCTGAAGTTCAACTCACGAGTACGTACTGTACAACGGTAAGGCGCAGTAACATTACTGAGGAAGTCCCTCCACGCGTCTAGAATGACGGGGATGCAGTACGAAGGCTACAGGGTTGCTAATTGGTCCAAAACCACGGACTCCGTCGCTCGTGCGCCGCATTCGTCGATTCGTGGCGTCGTCACCATTGTTGTGTGGACACGGCGCGGAAGATTCAACAGCGCGCCGCCAGCAATTGGATGAAAATGCGCGAGTGTTGACGAGCGCGTCGCGCTCACGCGCTCGTCATCACCACGAGTCGCTCCGAGTCGTCGCCAAGACTTACGGTACGTATCCACGCAAGCACTTTGGTGCCGCGGCCCAGTCCTCTCTCACTTGTTCATTTGGTACGCTCTGCAGCACTCGACTAGAGAAATCGGCAGTCACTGCACACCATGGGCTTCCGTCCCATGTTTCTGGTCGACGCGGGCGAGGCCAAGGAGCTGATCCCGCTGAAAATGCTCTACGTGGTGCACAACTACTGCTACTCGCTGGTCGCGTATCTTCCGGTGCGTTGGCTGTCAATTCTCGAGTGTTTCTGGTGGTCTGGTTGATGCTCTGACGCCCATTGCGCAACATCGCGGCGCAGATCTTCTTCGAAGGGTCCAACTACTCCAAGCGCGAGATCGGCATCCTGCTCGCGATCCCGTGCCTCTGCACGATCGTCGGGCCGCCCGCCTGGGGCGCCGTCGCCGACGTGCTGCACCGCCACAAGCAGGTGCACGTGCTGTGCCACGTGACGTCGGCGCTGCTCATCTTCGCCATCCAGTTCGTGCGCTCGTTCCCGCTCATGTGCGTCACAGTCTTCGCCGCGTACTGCCAGATGGTGCCGACGCTCTCGCTGCTGGACCTCGCGGCTATGAAGCTCACCGCGCGCTACGGCGGCGACTTTGGTAAGCAGCGGCTCTACGGCGCCTTTGGGTACGGCGTGGGCGGCTATATCTCCGGCATGATGGCCTCCGCGATCGATATCAAGTGGTGCTTCACCATGATGCTCGGCGTCTCGTGCTTCTCGCTGATCCTGCTGGTGCGCTACATCCCAGCGGGGTACGGCCACGACGACGACCAACAGCCTCGACAGAAGGGCTTGCTCCGCAGCAGCGTGAGGCACGTCGTCCGCCAGCCCGACGTGCTCGTCCTCTTCGTCATCGCGCTCTTGACGGGCGTGAGCGGCGGGTTCATCGACAGCTACCTCTTCCTGAACGTGAACGACCTGTCAAGCGACGGTTCCACCATTGTGAGCG
Organism: Phytopythium boreale; assembly: GCA_023338115.1. NCBI lineage: Eukaryota > Oomycota > Peronosporomycetes > Pythiales > Pythiaceae > Phytopythium > Phytopythium boreale. The sequence goes on from JAADYG010000130.1 coordinate 2,523, forward strand.
TGTTTATCGCTGTGCAGACGCTGTCCGAGATCCCGTTCTTCTTCCTGGCCAACTCCATGATCGAGCGCTTCGGCACGGCCGCGTGCATCACCATCAGTATCGTCGCGTTCTTCGTGCGCGACATGGTGTACTCTATAATGGAGCAGCCGTGGTACGTCGTGCCGCTCGAGGTGCTGCACGGGGTCACCTTTGGGCTGCTTGTAGCAGCGTTGACCACCTACATCTACGTCGCGGCCCCGAAGGGCGCGGCCGGCACGATGATCGGGCTACTCTCGGCCTTCCAGCGCGGGATCGGCGCCGGCATCGCGTCCCTAGTCGGCGGTCAGATCTACGACGAGTACGGCGTGCGCACCATGTGGAAGGTCGGCGCGTACGGCCTCGTCCCGGCCTCGCTGCTCGTCGTCGCTGTCTTCGCGTGGCTCGCGCGCTGGCGTGTTCCGGCGGCGGATCTGGAGGCGCAGCTAGTGGAGCACGAGGAGGCTGTGACTCAGCTCAAGCAGGACTCGACCGTCCAGTGAGGTGCTGCTGACCTGGGGCGACGAGGACGAGACCACAGGACCTGGGATATAAGTTTAAGACTCAATTGAAGCGCTAAGCTTAGTGCATTACCTTGCTTGCTGTCCGGTCTCGGACGGCTGTCACGACCGGTAGCTACGCACGACCTTCAACTATAACCCTTACCATAACCAGTGTAACCGAATCCAACCAGCTCAGAAAGTAACCAGTAACCCAGTTACGGGGGTTACTCGCTGGCTGCCCCAGTGGGGCCCACGAGTGTAACCTCCAGGTACACCAGTCACTCCGGAGCGCCAAAGGCCAAAAGCTCATTCGTATTGACGGACGCTGAAGTGAAGGAAGCACCATGTCGTCGCTGCGCAACGCCGTTAAGCGGCGCGAGCACAAGGAGCGCGGGCAGCTGCAGGAGCGGCGCAAGCTGGGCCTGCTGGAGAAGCACAAGGACTATGTGCAGCGCGCGCGCGACTACAACAAGAAGCAGCGGCGGCTGCAGCAGATGCAGCTCAAGGCGGCCTTCCGCAACCCGGACGAGTTCTACTTCAGCATGGCGAGCGCGCGCACCGAGGGCGGCGTGCACGTGTCGACCAACAACCACGCGGAGCAGCTGACGCCCGAGGCGCTCAAGCTGCTCAAGACGCAGGACCTGGCGTACGTGCAGATGAAGCGCGCCGTGGACCTGCGCAAGGCCGAGAAGCTGACGGCCGGCCTGCACTTCCTCGAGGCGCCCAAGGGCAACAAGCACACGGTCTTCGTGGACGACGACGAGCAGCTCGAGCGCTTTGACCTGGCCGAGCACTTCGACACGGCGCCCGAGCTCGTGGACCGCGCGTTCAACCGGCCGCGCAAGGACGCGCTCAAGACCATGAAGATGACGAGCGCGCCCGCCAACCCGGCGGCAGTGCGCAAGCTGCGCAAGGAGCGCGACGGCGTCTACCGGGAGCTGAACGAGCGGCTTGAGCGCGCGAGCAAGCTCAGCCGCATGGGCGCCAAGCTCGACCTCGAGCGCAAGGTGCAGACCAAGGGCAAGAAAATGAAGGTTAAGGACGCCGCCGACGGACTGCCCGCCGTGTACAAGTGGAAACAGCAGCGACAGAAGTGAGCGACGCGGTCCGAGCACCACTGATCCGCTTCATACACAGTACACGTACATTTTGTCTTGTCATGACGGATTGCGTTGGGTTACGACTGTATTCTGTGTGTGTGGTCATCAACACGTGCGTTGCGCTCCTCAGCCTAGAAGCCGAACCTGCGGGGCGTGCGCATCGGCGTCTTGGCGCCGGCGAGTGTCGGGTCGCGTCTCCCGGGCGTGGCCATTGTCATTCGCTGCTTCTTGCTCGTCGCCGCACTGCCCTTGTCGCCATCGCGCTTGGAGCTCCCTCTCAACGGCGTCGCTCCATCCAGCGGAGTTGCCGTGATGGCGGCCTGCATCTCCTTCTCCATGGCCTCACGCTCGCGCTGCTCCTTGGCGCGCTTGAGCAGCCGCGACTTGTACGACTCCTTGACGCTGAAGAACATGGGGCCGAGCTCCGCGAGCCACTCGCCCTCGACGGCTGTCGCGCACTGCATGTACTCCTTGGTCGTGTAGATGAGCTCGTGGTACACCACAAAATCGGGCGTGTAGCCGAGTCCAAAGAGTGCGGCGCTCGGGTGCAGGTTGCACGGCATCCCCGTCAACATGTTGACGTACTCGCCAATGCCCTTGATCTGCGCCGCGTTGTAGAAGTACGCCGAGCAGATCGCCTTCCGCACCACGTCCCACGAGTTGTTGCCGTTCTTGTCGTCCATGCACGAGCGCATTCGCACGCGCTGCTGCTTCATGATGTCCGCAAGCTGCTCACGCACTTCCCGGGCCTTGCGCAGACCCTTGACGTGGAGGAAATGATTCGTGCACCACTGACTCGAGTAGTTGTTGGCGCGCCACTGAAGGTACACGTTGAGCAGCGTGAGGTGGTCGCTCTCGGGCACGAAGAACTTTTCGCGCATCGCGTCGCTCTCTTCTTCGCGGTCTTTCGGCCGGAAGAACACGCTCGGCACCGACAGCATCGACACGACGATGAGCACCTCGGCTGAACACCCGAGCGACTCGCTGAACAGCAGCATCTTGGCGAGCGGCGGATCGAGCGGGAACACGACCATCTTCTTGCCAATCTCCGTCAGCTCGCCGGTGTTGTCCAGCGCGCCGAGCACCCACAGCTGGTACATGGAATTCACAATGTTGTCCTGCGGCGGCGGGTCCATGAAGTCGAACTCAAGCAGGTTCTGCACGCCGAGCGACTTCAGCAGCAGGACGACCGCGCCCAAATTCGTGCGCTGGATCTCGGGAATCTGCGCCTCGAGCAGCTCGTTCACATACTGACGCTCCGTGTACAGGCGATAGGAATATCCAGGCCCCGTGCGCCCGGCTCGGCCCGCGCGCTGGTTCGCGTTCTGCTGACTGATCGGACTGATCTGCAGCGCGTCCATGCCGATCTTCGGGTTATACACCTTGACCTTGCAGAATCCAGTGTCAATCACGTACTTGATGCCGTCGACCGTGAGCGACGTCTCGGCAATGTTGGTCGACACGATACACTTGCGCACGTCGCTTGCGTCAAAGATCTTAGCCTGCAAGTCCGCCGGCAGCTGCGAATACATGGGCAGCACGAGCAGCGGAGGCGCGCCACTATTCCCGTCGCCAACAATTTTCCCCATCCGCTCCGCTAGAACGTAGCAGGTCGCTTCAATGTCTTCCTGACCCGTCATGAACACGAGAATGTCTCCTGGCGGATGCGATAGGTGGATCTGCATCACCTGCTTGACTGCCGCGTCCACGTAATCCTCGCTGGGCGACTTCGCGTAGTACGTCTCGACGTGGAACGTGCGTCCGGGGATCGTGAACATTGGCACGCCTCCGAAGAACTCCGCGAACTTGTCTGCATCTAGCGTAGCGGAGGTTACGATGAGCTTGAAGTCGCTCCGGCGCTGCACGACCTTGCGAAGGATGCCAAACAGCACGTCCGTGTTCAGCGCGCGCTCGTGGGCCTCGTCCATGATGATGGCCGAGTACGAGTCCAGGTCGGCTTCTCGGAGGGACTCGCGCAGCAGCACGCCTTCCGTCATGTACTTGACGATCGTCTTGTCGGACGTCAAGTCTTCAAAGCGGATGGCGTACCCAACCTCGTCGCCCAACGTCACGTCCATCTCCTGACTCACACGCTGCGCGACCGACATGGCTGCAACGCGACGCGGCTGCGTGCATCCAATCATGCCGAACTGAGAGTACCCTTCTTCGTGGAGGTACTGCGTGAGCTGCGTGGTCTTGCCAGAGCCTGTCTCGCCGACAATCACGACGATCTGATTCTCTCGAATCACCTGAAGCAGCTCGTCGCGACACTGGTAAATGGGCAGGAAGCAGCGCTGCTGAGCGATCGTGCGGGTGCGCGCGAACTCGCTGACAGCCTTTTGCTTCTTCAGATGCGTCGAGAACTGCGAATCCTGCTTGTAGTTGACGTGCGCACCTTCCTCGTCAGGGCCATCTCTGCCGTTGCTGTCGGCTACGCCTGACTGCTTCTGCTTCTGCTTCTGCGCTTGCTGCTCCGCTTCGTCCTCGTCTTCCTCTTCCGTCGGCGCCTTCTTCACGCCTATGGCGTCACCCATACGCGAGCCGCCAATCTCCCAGAACCGCTTGCGCATCTTGGACTTCTCGCGCTGCTCGCGCACAAGGCGCACGAGCTCACTTCCCTTGCGCGCGCACACGGCCATGTCGGACGTCGGGTCGCGCACGGTCGAGACCATCTCGACCTGCGTCGTGAACGACACGCGGCCGTCCAGGAACGGCGGCTTGGTGCTGTGCACCATGATCTGCACGCGCGCGTCCAGCTCCTCGTCGAACTCTGTGTCCACCCTGTCTTGCGCCACCACGCCGCTCGTGAGCAGGCGGTTGTTCTCCCACGCCTCCTGGTCCGCGTTCAACGCCGATGCGCGCGCCGTCATGCCGCGCAGCTTGGTCTCGCCGCGCGCTCGCGTCTGCGCCAGCTTCTCCTCCATCTCTCGGAACTTGTCCGGGTTCCCAAGGAACGCGTGCGCCTCGTGCGTTTCGTACCCGCCGGCCTCGTCGTTCAGATAGAACTCGCGGTCGAAGTCTTCCTCGGCTTCGTCGTCGTAGTGCGTCTTCGGCGGCCGCTTGGCGCGGTATTCGCTTCGCCTATCGCTCGGCCGCGCGTCAACGTCCGCAAACTCGTCCATATCGTCGTCTGCGCCGCGTCGCGAGGTCATCGGGCTCGGCGTCGGGTGGTCCCAGTCGCTCCGGCGCTGCGTGCTCGGCGTCGCAGTGCTCAGCGTCGACCTCGAGCTCGCGCTGCTGGCGCTGCGGTGGCCGCTACTGCGGTCATCTCGCCGCGAGCGGCTGGAGCGAGCGCCGTCTCCCTCCGGGCCGTCGACGCTGCGCAGGCGCTCGGGCTCATCCCACTCGCTCGCGTTCAGCGCAAGCGACCGCTCCGACCGCGCCGGCGTGCGACTCGCGTGGCTGTAGGAGCTGGACGACCTGGCAGACGACGGAGGGCGCCCGTTGTCTCGTTCTCCCCGCTCCCGCCGCTTCTCGGCCGCCAAGCGGTCTAGTCCGAGCAGCGAGCCGCGCGGCCGGTCGTCGTCCTCTCGGCGGCGGAAGAGCGGGCTGCGACTGCGACTTCTGCTGCAGCTGCGAGGGCGGGAGCGACGCGGCTCCTCGCGGCGGACGACGTGAAGGCCCCCGCGGCGCTCACCGGACGGACGAGGCGACGGATCGCGCGGCGGCGATCGCGACCGGCGGCGGCGGTGCGAGTCGCGGCGCTGATCGTCGTCGCGAGCCATTTTCGCCTGCGTTGACTATCGGGAAAGTGCGGTGAGCCATGCGGACTGTTGGGCTTCCCAACTATAAAAACGGTACAGTGTGTCAATTATATGGTACAATGTATATAAGACACTATATAGAGATGTCGCTTGCGTACAAGAACACTTGTATGTTGTATGGGAGCAATCTCCGACCAACGGGTCCTTTCAGCAATTCATCACGACCCGTGTGTGGATGGCTCGACTTCCGGCGGCGGCGCTTCGCTCGACGGAGGCGGCTGCGGACGTCCCTAACGCCCGTGCTGGTGAACCACCAGCTCTGGCCGACCACTCGGCGCTTCTTCCGCCGGTGGACAGTACGAACAGCGCGCGGTACGCGTCACTACAAGCGAGTCAAGGTGCGCAGCAAGATGAGGATCAGACCGAGCTGAAGCGCGGGCGCGGGCGGCGGCGGATCCGCGGGACCGGGCGGAAGGAGCCGCAGGCGCTCCGCAAGCCCGTGACGTTCGCGCACAAGCTGGAGGTGATCGACTTCTTCGAGGCGAACGGCAAGGACATGGGCGCGACCATGGCGCGCTTCTACGCGGACCTGGCGCCGCACCTGGTCGCCTCGCGGAAGCGGATGATCTACCGGTGGGTCAAGGAGCGCAAGACGATCGAAGAGATGTGCTTCAAGAGCGACACGGCCGCGCAGACGCGGAGGAGAGGCAGGGGCACGGCCACCACGCTCAACGCCGAGGCTGAGCAGGAGCTGGTCGATTGGATCCGCAGTTATCAAGGCGCCGGACAGCAGTCGGATCAAGACGCAGAGCGAGACCAGGCACCGAGTGGCCCCCTGTCGGCGCAGCAGTTCCGCGCCAAGGCGATCGAGATCGCCGACAAGTACGGCGTCCCCAAGGGCTGCTTCCAGGCGACGTGGACCTGGCAGCGCGGGTTTCTGACGCGCCACCAGCTCTCGTCCTTGCGGTAGCGGCGGTTGCATGTGTCGTTGGTGTAGCAATAAAGCGAGGCGTTATTTTCCATGGGCGGCAACGACGTAGCCACCGTCAAGCGTGGAATTTTTTCATGGGACGTCGTTGTCATGGGACAAACACATGCACGTCTCCGACATCAAGCAGCATGACGGCAGCCAAAAACCGGCGCTTCATCCTCTGGCAACACTGATGCGCTTTCCTCCCACCAAAGGGTCTAATTTAGCCCGCATTCCCAGAATAACACGCGGTAGTGCGACAACGCCGCCTCCCACCTCGTCACTCGAGCCGAAACGCTCGCACCAGGACGGCGAGGCCTGGGAAACTGCGATGGAGCAGCGACAAGCACGTTCTGGGCGCCGGGCTCCCTCCGAAATGGGGCCCGTGGCGAGGACGACGCCGAACGAGAAGGCTCCCCGATCTTTATTCCACAACTTTGGCGAGAATGACCACGCGACTCACGAGTGTCCAGGTAGTTCTGCGCGAGCGCGCCGGCACGGATGGCTTGGTGCTCGAGCTCGTCGAGCGCTTCCTCGACTACTCGGCCAAGTGGACGGTCGAGAAGGCGGCATGCGCGGGCTACGTGCGGTTGCTGGCGAAGCTGGGCGAGCGACAGGCGGAGATCACTGCGGACCGGATGGACTGGGCCATGCGAGTGGCTGCGAACGACGGCAACCTGCCCGTAATCCAGTGGCTGACGGCCTACCGACCGGATTTCAAAGTGTCGACGCGAGTCATGGACGCCGCCGCGTTCCGCGGCCACCTGAAGGTCATGCAGTGGCTCCACGCGAACCGAAGCGAGGGCTGCACCGTCAACGCGATGAACAGCGCCGCCGCGTCCGGCCATCTCCACGTCGTTCAGTGGCTCCACGAGCACCGCTCCGAGGGCTGCACGACCGCGGCGATGGACACGGCGGCAGCCGGAGGGAGGCTGGAGATCGTCAAGTGGCTTGCTTTGAATCGGACGGAGGGTTGCACTGCCACTGCGGTGGACTTCGCCATCTACAACGGCCACTTCGCGGTGGTCAAGTGGTTCAGTGAACGCTCCAAGGACGCGCGGGACGGCGCGGCCCCCGACTGGCTGATCAAGACGCCGCAGAAGCGGACGTTGACCGTGTGCGATTAATATTCGGGTCTATCCTGGGCTCACTGATCACATAAATACAAACGTACGCATGCATTTTGCTCTTCGATGTCCTGTACGGTATCATCGTGATTGTCGTCGCCAAGGGCTGCCAATGTTGAAGTGCGGCATCAGTGTAATTGGGTTACGCCATGGCTAAATTTATTTGTAACCAGGATCGCAAAGAAATAACCCCCGTTTTACCCAAAACAACGGTTACTCATGGTAACCGACTGCACCCAGTTTCTGGTTACGCCACTTTCGTTCTTCCTTCGCGATGTTGGAGCTCCCGGAGAGGAAGCGCCGGCGGGCGGCTAACGCCGGCGCTCCAGGGCCGCCAGGGAACCCCCACGCGCCGCTGACGAGTGTCTTGGTCGTCGCGCGGGAGTACGAGAAGGTGGCGGCGTGCACCGACGTTGTTCGCCTGCTCTGCCGGTTCCTGGACCACTCGGCGGGATGGCGAGTCGACGCGGCGGCGGCGCGCGGGTACATCCACCTGTTGCGCCACGTTCACACGCAAGAACGGGTGTTTGACGCTGCGCAGGTGTCTACTGCGGTCTCGCTCGCGTGCAGCTACGGCCACTTGCCCGTTGTGCAGCACCTGCACGAGCAGTACGCGTTGGTTCCGGCGACGTCCGAGCTCCTGGTCACCGCCGCGGCGGGCGATCACTTGGAAATTGTGCAGTGGCTGCTCGCTCACCAGCGCGCGGAGTGTTTCGAGCGTGCGATGGACGCCGCCGCGGCCAACGGGCACCTCCGCGTCGTGCAGTGGCTGCATGGGAACACCAGCGCAGGCTGCACGACCGACGCGATGGACCAGGCGGCGGCCAACGGACACCTCGGCGTCGTCAAGTGGCTGCACGCGAACCGGTCCGAGGGATGCACCACCGAGGCGCTCGACGGCTCGGCCGAGAGAGGCGATTTGCGGATGGTCAAGTGGCTCAGCGCGAACCGTCGCGAGGGCTGCACGACCGACGCGATGGACCGCGCGGCGTCCAGCGGCATGCTCGTGATGCTGCGCTGGCTGCACGCGAACCGAGACGAGGGCTGCTCCGCCAACGCCATGGACTTCGCCGCCATGCACGGGCACCTGGATGTCGTCAAGTGGCTGTACGTGCACCGCAGCGACAGCCACTCGCGCACCGCCCTCGACCTCGCGGCTCTGTACAACCAGAGCGCGGTCGTGCAGTGGCTGCACACCAACACCGCCGAGTGGCTCCAGGTTCCCAGCTGATGGAGAGGGGCAGGTCACACGCACATATACGCGCAGGGGGAGGTGTCGTAGCATTCACGGGCGGTCGCATCATTTTGACCTCTTCGTATCGTATACTGAAATGAGTGATTAAAGTTTTAGGGTACGGATAGGGGGTTACGCGTACCCCATCCGATTCCCATACTTGGAGTTTGTATGTTGTTCGGCACGTCGCTCTCCGTCGAGTCTTATTACAGTACAGTACCGTCGCGGACGGCTACAGAATTCGCAGTCGGAATTGCGGAGACCCGGCCGACGTCATTTGCTTCGCTGGTTTTTGACCATGCCTTCGCCTGCGGACGCGTCCTCCGCCCTCGCGCCGCCGCCCGCGCCTGCATCTCCAGCGGCGTTCGCGTCTCCGGCGCCGCGTTCGGTCGACGGCAGCAGCGTCGACGACCTGGACGAGGACTGCGAAGGCAGCGACGCCGAGGACGCGGCCTCGAGTGACTCGGACTACGTTCCTGGTGTCTCGGACACCAGTCGCGCGCGTGCGCGGAAGGGCAAGAAGCGGCGGCTGGTGCGCAGCGGAGGCGGCAGGAAGGCGAAGAAGCGCGCGCCGGTCGCGGACCCGGACTTTGTGTCGGCGGACGAGGAGGACGAAGATGAAGACGAAGATGAGGATGTTGTAGAAGACGAGGAGGCGCCGAGTGAGCGACGCTCGACTGGTAGCCAAGCAAGGAAACTGGAGTCGAAGAAGCAGTGGCCGGACGACGGCAGCGCGGCGGCGTACCACCTCCGCATGCAGGAGTTCCGGCGGCAGATGGAAGAAGACGAGCACCGTGATCGTGAGAGTTTTTACCGCAAGCCGGCTTCATCCTCAGCTACAAGCAGCCGGACACTTGGGGACACGAGCACGGCGGATGCTGCGACCACAGACGCGGACGACAACGACGACGGCGACTTCCACAACGACATCGACATCCAGGATAATGACGCCGAGGAGGAGAGCAAGCAAGAATCTGACGTTGAAGACGAACTGAGAGCGTACGGTCCAGCGGACACGTTCCAGACGGACTCAGGGCTGCTCGTGCCCACCTACATGTACGCGCATCTGTACCCGCACCAGAAGGAGTGTCTCGAGTGGCTGCACCACCTCCACGAGCGCAACACGGGCGGCATCCTCGGCGACGAGATGGGGCTCGGCAAGACCATCCAGATCGTTGCGTTCCTTGGCGCCATGCACCATGCAAGGCGTCTGCGCACCGTGCTGCTGCTCTGTCCGGCGTCCGTGCTGCTCCAGTGGGTGCGCGAGTTCCACAAGTGGTACCCTCCGATGCGCGTCGTGCTGCTCCACGCGTCCGGGACGGGGATCTCGCAGGCAGGCCGAACGTATCGGCAACTCATCGACGAAGTGGTTGACTCGGCGCAGTACGACGAAGCTGACGAGCGAATGGACGGCAGTGATGAAAACACTAACGGAGGAGTGATCATCTCGACGTACGAGAACGTCCGGCAGTACCAGGAGCTCTTCATGGACGTCGACTGGGACTACGTGGTGCTGGACGAGGGCCACCGCATCCGCAACCCGGACGCGGAGATCACGCTGGTCTGCAAGCAGTTCAAGACGGTGCATCGACTGATTCTGACGGGCACGCCGATCCAGAACCGACTGCGAGAACTGTGGTCGCTGTTTGACTTTGTGTACCCGGGGAAGTTGGGCACGTTGCCGACGTTTGACGACGAGTTCGTGCTGCCGATCCGCACGGGCGGGTACGCGAACGCGTCCAAGATGCAGGTGCTGATGGCGTACAAGTGCGCGCTGGTGCTCAAGGACCTGATCAACCCGTACCTACTGCGCCGCACGAAGAAGGAGATCCAGAGTGTCACCAAGATGCCCGAGAAGATGGAACAGATCATCTTCTGCAACCTGACGGAGCGGCAGTACAAGGTCTACCAGCAGTTCCTCTCGTCGCCCGAGGTCGCCAAGGTGTTGCACCGCGACATCCGCCCGTTCCGAGCCATTTCCGTACTGCGACACATCTGCAACCACCCGGACCTGCTCCAGACCATGGGCGACGACAATCCGCTCTCCAACGCGTCCTCGAACAGGTTCGTGCCGCTGGATGACGACGACGAGGACGGACACACGTACGGGGACCCGGCGCACAGCGGCAAGATGCTCGTGCTGCTGAAGGTGCTGGCAATGTGGAAGGAGCAGGGCCACCGCGTGCTGCTGTTCACGCAGACGCGGAAGATGCTCGACATCCTCGAGAGCCTCATGGCGAGCCTGCACTACAAGCACTGCCGACTGGACGGCACGACGAACGTCAAGTCGCGCCAGTCGCTGCTGGACGTGTTCAATGCGGAGGACAGCGACATCTTCGTCTTCTTGCTGACGACGCGCGCCGGAGGCATCGGGATCAACCTGATCGGCGCGGACCGCGTGCTGATCTTTGACCCGGACTGGAACCCGTCGACGGACCTGCAGGCGCGCGAGCGGTCGTGGCGGCTCGGCCAGCAGAAGCAGGTCACGATCTACCGCCTCATCACCACGGGGACGATCGAGGAGAAGATCTACCACCGGCAGATCTTCAAGCAGTACTTGACCACCAAGGTGCTGCACGACGCGAAGCGGAAGCGGTGCTTCAACAAGCACACGCTGCGCGATCTGTTCATTTTGGGCGACCCGAAGACCGACGCGGGCGTTGAGACGAGCGACTTGTTTGTCGCCGGGACGGTGGAGCGGCCGGATGCCAGCGCCAGCAACGACACCTGCGAAGAAGGCGCCGAGTTGGAAGACGGAGAAGAAGAAGACGAGCGTGGGGCGGAGAGCGGCGGCGACAACGACAGCGCCGAGGAGGACGGCGCGTCCAAAGGGAGCGCGGGCGACAACGACGCGATCCTGCGCAAGCTCTTCGACGGCGAGGGGATCCGCGGCGTGTTCAACCACGACGCAGTCGAGTCGGATGGTATCCAGAACCAGGAGGCCGACCTGATCGACATGGAGTCGACCAAGATCGCCAAGTCGGCCCTGAGCGCGTTGCGGGCGTCCTGCCGGTTCATCCGCGAGCAGCGCGCGTCCGCCTTCACGCCCACGTGGACGGGGCGAAGCGGCGCCGCGGGCGATCCGACCCAGCGACGCAAGGCGAAGAAGCCGGGCGGCCGCTTCGGCGGTCGAGTCGCGCGCGGCCGGCAGCCGGCAATGGTGTCGGTGGCGCCCCCTCCTCCTCCTTCGTCAGCTCGTTCATCTATACCAGCGTCGGGCTCGTCATCGGCGGCAAGATCCGCATCAGAGCGCGGCGGTGGCGCAGGAGGAGGCCGCGGCAGTGGCGGTCTGTTCCAAGCGCGCCGCACACCGAGCGCGAACCCGTTCCACCAGTCGGTGCGGTCGTCGCGCGACCTGCTGACGGCCATCAGCTTGCGGCGCAACGGCATCCAGCAGCCCAAGCCGAGCAGTAGTGGGGGTCGTGCGGGTGGTGGCGCGTCCTCGTCGGGTTCGGCGCCGCCGTCGCGCGGGTACATGTCGGTGGACGAGCTGACGCGGCAGCTGCACGCGTTCCTCACGCCGTCGCGGACGGACCCAAGCCGCCGCGACGGCGTCACGACGGAGCAGGTTCTGGACGCGTTCGGCAGCGTCGTCGCGCCCAAGGACAAGCTCATCTTCCGCAAGCTGCTGCACGACATGGCCGAGTGCCGCGCGCGCAAGTGGCGGCTGCGGGAGGACTTCCGCGACGACTGACCAGGACTGCGGACGTATAGACTAGTCGTATGCAATGCAATGCGGTCTTGCTTATTATTACGGTCGTCGCGTTATATAAATCGAGTCGCTCGTTCGTCAGCCTCTCTCTCCGGCCGACCGGTGCTAGTGATACCGCCGCATGCGGTGTAGCTGGTCCCACGTGGTGCTCGGGTCCACGAGCGAGGCGCTCGCGCGGCGCTCCCGCCGGTTGGACGTCAGCCACCGCATGCCGTTGAGCGTCTCCCGTTGGTTCTCATCACCACCGTCCGTGTTGTTCGGCTCCTGCTGTAGCTCGTGGTCGCTGTCTGCATCGCCAGCAACGATTTCTTCTTCGTCGTCGTCGTCCACCTCCTCCTGCGCCGGCTCCTCCTCGATGCCGCGGCCGCGCGTCTTGTGGATGAGCCACTGGTGCTCTCGTAACCACCAGAGCACGCAGATGTGTCCGTTGAGCACGGCGAAGTTGAGCGCGACGGTGGTGCAGCCCTCGGCGCGGTGCGTGGCCAGCCACTGCAGCACCTTGAGGTGCCCGGCGGCAGCGGCGCTGTCCATGGCGGCGGTGGTGCAGCCCTCGCGGCGGTGCTCGTGCAGCCACTGGACCACGTCGAGTCGTCCGCAGGCGGCCGCGCTGTCCATCGCGTGGGTCGTGCAGCCCTCGGCGCGGAATTCGTGCAGCCACTGGACGACGTGCAGGTGTCCGCGCAGCGCCGCCGAGTCCATCACGCGCGTGGACACGGCCATGTCCGGCCGGTAGGCTGTCAGCCACTGGATCACGCGCAGGTTGCCGCAGTCCGCGGCCGTGCGCATGGCCCAGTCGAGCTGCCGCGGCGTGATGGGCAGGTCGCGCCGCCCCAGCCGCTTCAGCAGCGTCAGGTGCCCCGCGCAGGCCGCGCGCTCCACCGTCCAGCGCGCCGACGCGTCCAGGAAGCTGCTCGTCAGCGACGCCAGGTGCGCGCAGCCCGCCAGCGCGTCGTGGCGCCCGAAGACCGCCATCACGCAGCGCAGCGGCGGTTCCATCGTCATCGTTCGGTCGGTTGATAGGTCGGTCTGTTGGTCGGTAGGAAGAGCGCTCCGTCCGGCCCGGGAGATCGGGAAATGGCGAGAAACCACGGGGCAGACGGACAGATAAAAGCGAGCTACGCGGCGCCTACTGCAAGCTGGAGCCATAGCACGCGCGCCCCTTGGGCGGACGCGTCGACCGCGACGGAACGATGCGCATACCGTAAGGAACTCCTCCCGTGTACGTCAGGCTTTCTCCGGATGGAACATGGCGGAGAGTGTAACCAGCGTAACCACCCTATAAATTACGCGTCGACCGGCCACATCTCGTGCAAGCACGTTCCGCCGGCCGCTTGCGCCATATTCGCGGGCGGAGGTTCGACGACGGGGCGACAACCGGCCGACGGGCGGAAGGGATCCATTAACATGCAGACAGCCCTTGAAGCGGGCGAGGAAGCCAGCCATCTTCCACGTAGCTTCTCGCCAAGGGGCACGGCGTTTACGTTGTATCGGTTGAGGAAGCGATACACTTGGTTTCAGTATGGCTGAGTCGTGGGATCGCGCCCGTTTCTGGTTACGCGGGGTACGTCCGCGACCTTTCGCGTGATGAGAAAAACGGCTGTAGCCCGACCGGAACCGATATAAACCGGTATGAGCGGTATGATCATGTGAGAAACCCAAATTTGTGTGGGTTGGCCAGCTGGATTTTTGTGGGTGCGGACGTGAAAACGTGGGTGTTTGGGTGATTAGATCCATGATGATCGTCGCACGCTCTGCGACAAAGACACACGTTCTAGATCAACCTAGAGTTGTCTCTAGGTGTACAGTAGCGTGAAGGTGTCACCCCGTCGAGTCGGAATACTCCCTCCCCACGTTGAAGCTACAAAGACGCTGGTCTCGGCAGGTACTGTAGTAGAAATGAGCACGAGAAGCTCCGACAGAACCCCCAGATCCGAATTTGCAAGCCTGCAATCAAGCTCAAGCCCAAGAGGAAGAAGCACAAGTAGTCCAAGAACAAGAAGTGCAACATGCCGCACAGCCGCGAGCTCGCCAGCAAGAAGAACGAGGGCAAGGACCGCCAGTCGCGGGGGCCCGCGGGCTCGGGCGTGGCCAACGCCAAGAAGGGTGCGTGTGTGGGTTGGGGAGGAGTGTGTGGAGTGGGTTGCGAGTGAGCTGCTTGCTAACGGTGAAGTTCTGATTGGCGGCAGGCGGCGCAGGGGCGCACAACTGGGGCGTGTCGACGGCGGAGGAGCCGGGGATCGTGGCCGTCGACCGGAACGACCCCAACTACGACAGCTCGGAGGAGGGCAAGTAGAAGACGACCCGGCCATCGAGTGTGAGCAGAGGTGGTGGTGACGTGAGGAGGCAGTAGATGCGAAGACATCATCCGACGATGGAGCGATGGCGTCGAGAGGAGTAGCTGTACGATGGTGCGTCAGTGGCGTGGCAGATCGATCGCGTGCGGTCGCGTAAATTAAAACAGGAACAAAAATCCGGAAAAGAATACCGTGAAAACCCACCGCCACGATGCACTCAAGGTTATCGCTGCATTACATTTAGCCCAACACGGCGCAACACCTCAAGTGCTGGTGGCTGTCACTCTCGAGAGCGCCTCGTCAATCGAGTGCGGCAGTCTTAGACCCTATACTATCACCCGAAACTTGGCGCGGGCCAAACATTCACACAATATACACACGAAGATGGAGCTGCAACGCACAGTAATCGAGCAGCACGCCACTACGTGAATGCGTCCATCCAGCTTGAAGGTGACCGCGATCATCGTGACGATCGCTGCTGGAGATGAACCCGCCTCGCCCTTGCTTCCGTCTGAATTTTAACCAATCGCTGCTCGTAACTGGTAAACTCCGCCCAATCACAGTGTTCCGACGTAATTTCCACCAATGGTGCGCACCCAACCAGTCAAATTCATGGGACAAACTGTATAAATAAATAACACCTACAATATTTCTTCTAGCAGGTTCCACCGCTCACACTTCCCAAGAGGTCACTGCGCCAGCTCGAAAAGCAACAAATGGCTGCGACGACGGCACCCGCGACGACAACGACCGACGCCATGGAGGCGGCGGCGCCCACGAGCATGTGGCGCAGCCCGCGCGTGATCCAGGAGGGCTCGCTGGTGATCCTGTTCGAGAACCACAGCTCGCTGACGTACTGCTACGTGACGCGCAACGAGATCTTCCAGAACCGGCACGGCGCCTTCTACCACAATGACATGCTGGGCCAGCCCTTCGGCTCCAAGATCGTCTCGCGCAAGAAGAACACGCGCGGCTACATGATCCTGCTGGCGCCCACACCCGAGCTCTGGAGCCGCGCGCTGCGCCACCGCACGCAGATCGTCTTCACGCTGGACGCGAGCGCCATCATGTTCGCGGCCACGCTATGCTCGGGCTCGCGCGTCGTCGAGTCGGGCACGGGCAGCGGCGCGCTCACCACGTCCTTCGCGCGCGTGGTTGCTCCCGCGGGCCACGTGTTCACGTTCGAGTTCAACGCCACGCGTGCGCAGATTGCCAAGGAGGAGTTCAAGCGCAACGGACTGGCCGACGTGGTGACCGTCGACTGCCGCGACGCCTGCGAGCAAGGCTTCCCGGACGAGCTGGCGGGCACCATCGACCTCGTCTTCCTCGACCTGCCGTGCCCCTGGAAGGCCATCGGCCATGCCGCCAAGATGCTGCGCCAGGGCGGCTCCTTCGCCTCCTACTCGCCCTGCATCGAGCAGGTGCAGAAGACCTGCGACGCCCTGCGCGAGGCCAACTTTGAGCGTGCGTGACGCGCTGGTTGTGGTGCTGTATGCTACTGATGCAGAGATATTAACCATCTTGATCTCCTCATACTCTCCACACGCAGTTATCCGCACGATCGAGACGCGGCTGGTGCCGTACAGCGCGCGCAACATCGACCTGCCGGTCCCCAACTTTGGCGTCGCCAAGAAGGCGGAGGAGTCGACGGACGAACAGGGAAACGATGCGGCCACGCAGGAAACCAACGGAAACGCAGAGAAGCAGGACGAGAAGCAGGAGGGGGCCGCCGGCGTTGTGGGCCGCAAGCGCAAGCTCAAGGGCAAGAGCGTCGGCGAGCACATCGTCGCCAAGAAGGACGACGAGATCCGCGGCCACACGGCCTACCTGACCTTCGCGACCAAGTTCTTCGCGTAGTGCGGAGCCAAAACGAGTTGTCCAGATCCATAGACGACATCTTTAGAACAATATACATGTCCACGCCCGTCCGTTCATCCGAGCCATCGCTCTGCTGTTGTGCTACGACTGAAGTGGCAGCTTAGCGATCGAACAGCCCCAAGGGAACGAGCTTAATTGCGAGAACAACGGTAGAGTGGTGAGCACACATGGAATGCAGAAAGCGACGAATGCATGAGTCCAAAGGCAGCAGGTGTCGTGCGTCTATCGTCGCGATTGCTCTCTGTCATGACGTTGACATCTGCCATGTAAAACCGGCAGATTAGTTTAAAATAGCGCTCGAGCAGCCCGGAACGTCCTTGATCATGATACCCTGATCAAGTGCGCTGGCGACTTCAATGAGCTGATGGCCCACTCGATCTTGGCGCCGTGCCTTTGGGGTCAGCTTTTGGCCCAGTGATTCAACTCGATGTGGAGGCGCTCTTGTACTTTTTCTCGGAAGGGATGTTCAATTTCGGCTCTTGGCTTGCTGGCGGGAGAAGGGCAAGCTATTCACCAATGGCCAAGGGCTCGCCCTTCACCCGCCAGTAATCCAAGAGCCCGATCCCGCTTCGATGGCGTGGGTACGTCTTGTGCCTCCGCTTCTCGCCGCAGATTCGCGTTCGCCAGTTCCGACTCTTCTAAGTGGTGAACAACCCCATTCAGCAGCTGGAGATGCCGATCGCGGATATCGGCCGAAGGAGCTTCGTGACCTTCGACTCACACCGCTTGCTGGGGCTGCCGCCGAGCGCGCCGCTTCCTGCCGGGTTCGCGGACCCTCAGGTGATCGTGAACTTGCTCCCCATAGTGGCAACCATCCGTGACGAGGTTTGCTTTACGTAGTTCGACTTGGGCTACGAGTGGATGTGCTACTTCGGATGTGGACATAAGAACGCATGTTTGAGTCGGGAAACCATGGCTGTCGAACGGTGAAGAGTGCATTTATATCCGGATAATTTGCTCGCGACGGCGTCGCTCATTGAGGACGCCACTTGTCTGTGGCTGCTCTGACCGGAAGTAACCCTGTACCGAGCACAGGAAGGGCCCTAAATCCTAGACGAGGGAGTAATGGATCCTTATCGTCGAGGTGCCACTTGTCGCCGCGTCCCGACTCGGCCTCTCTTCCCCGAACTGTTGCCGTTGCAACCAAGTTGGAGTCCCCTATGGTGTTTGAAATTTTGCTGTCGGGTCTCATCGTTCCGACAGTGCCTGAGCGTGGCAAAAGTACGTCGAAGCCTTCGCTCGGTTGGGTGGCAGCACAAGTATCTCCAGCAAGTAACGCTACCAGACCAGATGTTGCTCGACACCCTGCTGATCCGGTTTAATGCGGCAAGTTATGTGATTGATGCGAACGCTGTAGAGAATCTAACGCCAAGGATTTTGCAGTCGCTCTAGTAACCAAACCGCAACGCTGCTATTGACGACCCGAACCATCAAGCTGACAGCTCTCGATCTCCATTTCTCCATCACCTATGAAGCTCAAAGAGAACTTATCCCTTCGCGAGATGATGGATCCGCGCCGGTCTCTCTCTCTCTCTCTCTCTCTCTCTCTCTCTCTCTCTCTCTCTCTCTCTTCTTGGAGTGGCGAGTGGCGAGCCCACAATGTGGGCCCCACATTCAGATTGTCGCGTTCCCAAGAACCCGCGCCGGAGTCCGAGACGCCTCTGCCAGGTCCGTGCGTAAACCCTTCCTTGGTGTGACTGAGCATTTCCCGACGTGGTCTGGGAATCTAACTCGCTGTTGTCGCAACAGAGAACTCGACGCGAACACGGGACGAGGCGTCCACGATGCTGGCTTCGATCGGAGGCCGAAACGAAGTCATGTTTGGAGCTGACCCCGACGCGCAAGATGGCTGTTGCGTACATCAACCAGTGCATCAGAGCGATCAACATGGACGAGGTGAAGGCCTACCTGAGCTCCGCGACTCGCGACGAGGACGACTTGGGCTTTGAAGTGTGCGCTGTGATCAAGGCGGATTGGAGCCGCTACGTCAGGTCCGAGAACCAAGCGCTTCGGTCGCGCACCATGCTGTGGGTTGACGGCAAGGTGTACATTGTCGAGCTTCCGACTGCAGTGCACGAGAGCGCCATCTACTTTTTCATGAAGCTAATGGAGCGCGCCATTGGGACCGAAGATCGCCACCTCCAGCCTTAGTTGGCCGCATTTGTGAACGACAGGGCGCACATCGAGCCCGACAACGGCTTCGGCCCCACTCGGATCGTTGGCGTACGCCACCCTGTGGGGATCCCTTTCGGTGAGTTCCACACACTCAAAGTGGAGATCGGGGTTTCCCAGTCGTGAACGGGGCTCAACTACAAGGCGGAGCAGTGGAGCGAATTTCCGGGCGTCCAGTACGTGCTGTGCATCCGAATCACGCCGGCAATTCGCAAATGCCAGTACCGACTGTTCTCGGTGCACAACCGGGCGTTCGAGCAGCCTGTGATGCCAGTGACTGCGATCGCCAACCCGACGATTGTCGCGTTTCGCCTACTGGGCCTTGACAACAATGCATCTCTCCCAGCAGGCTTCGCGGATCCCGTCGTCGTGAACTTGTGGGCGATGGTGGAGCGCTTGCGCACAAGCCTCCGCCCGTGAGTCTCGTCCAGCGCGTGGTTTTTGTCGGTAGGGCTCGCATACCGAGCCCAGGGTGAGTTTGAAACGAACTGGATGTGTTGCCGTAGATGTAGCCGAAGGGGAGGAAGGGCATCGTAAGGGACGCACGAATACATTTTGAGTTGGAGGCCGATTCCTCTCGAGATGCCACTCGAAGTCACTGTTCGATGAAGCGCTCTTACCTGCCCTCTCAAAGGTCCCTGCTAAGCGCTTTGCCTTCTGGTAAATGCCTGCCACGATTCCTCCGTTCACCTTGGCTCTTGAGCGTTAGGCATGCTGTCCGTAGTATTACACGCCAAGTATCTATCGTCGCGCACACTCGGGAGCCCCCGCTTGATGATCAAGCGTTGTGGCATGTACGGATTTGTTGTACAGCGCCATAGAGAAGCGCAGAGTAACTTTCAGATCAAGTTTGTCGTGAACGAAGCTTGTCAGGAATCAGGACGACATCAAAACATACACATCTGTTGGATCGTTTCAAAGCCCATGCAATCCTCAGTCGCTTCCTTTACACATCGCCTGACCCGAGCAAAGCGGCAGCTCAGTGGTTGAACAGCCCCAGAATGTCCTTCAGGATGATGTTCCAGCCGACCGAGATGACGATCTCGATCACTAGCAGCCAGATGATGATCCACTCGAGCTTGGCGCCGTGCTGCTGCGTCAGCTCTTGGTTCAGCACCTGGACCCTGTCGTACACAAGAAGTACCAGCAACAGCAGTCGGTCAGCAACAGCGTTGTGCTAGCACTGAATGCATCATCACCAGCCACTTACAACTCGCGCAGAATGTCGAGCCGCTTGTTGAGGATCTTGACGCGGTTTGCCACGTCCAGGTACTTGAGCATCCGCTTGTACAGCGGCTCGAACTCGTCGTCTTCCCAGAAGAAGTCGGGCTCGTCCAGGATGTCCGAGTGCAGGTTCACGTCCGCCAGCTCGATGAAGAGCTGGCCGATTAGCTTCGAGATGTCCTCCTGCGAGTACTGGATCGACCCGACGGTGGCCAGGCTCGATGGGATGTGCTTCGTATTCCGTATCCGGTCGTCCACACGCTCCTCGAACACATCCAGCTTGGCCGACTGCGCCATGGCGAACGAGATGGCCAGCTTCTCGGCCACCGCGTTGGAGCCCAGCACGATGGCGTCGTTCGCGACGCGGCTGCTCTCGCCGAACCCGTACGTCATGTCTTCGGCCTCGATGTGAGGGACGGTGCCGGTCGTGAACGGCGACAGCGCCTGCAGGTGCCGCAGCTCCTCCTCCCGCGTGAGCCCCCAGAACACGCAGCACCCAGTGCTAGGGACAGATACAGCAGTGCACGGGTCCGTCAGTCGAGTCAGAACCTCTCATAAAGCCCAAGCAAGTGCACACACACTCACGCGAAGTAGAAGGCGTGCTTCTGCTTGAGCAGGTCCGCGCTGGACAGTCTGGACGGGCTGGCGTTCGGGTCGTCGCTCGTTGCCACGCATTTGGAGCTCGAGTGCGCGACGCCCATGTACATCTTGTTGTCCCATCCAAAGACCTGGATCGGCAGCGCCTTGCCCTCCGTGGGCTTCTCCCGCACCAACTTGTCCAGCCACTTGAGCAGCTTGAACAGCGCGACCTGCTCGCTCGTGCAGTACGCGGCCACGCGGCCGCTCTGGACGTCGGTCGGCGGCTCCTGCAGCGCGTGGTCGATCGCCACCTGCTCGTCGTAGTCGGACGACCGGAAGCGCCCGCGCCGGGCGGTCGCGCGCGGCTGCTGCTGCTCCTGCTGGTTCCCCATCGAGACCTGCTCAGTCAACACGGCCAGCCAGCACACGGTCAGCTTCAGTACGAGCGCTAAAGGCACTTGTAGCGACGCCTACCGCCGCGATCTTGGAGCGGATGCCCGTCCACCTCGGCTTCCGCGTGGCTGCGCCCAACGGGTGGATAATGGGCAGCAGCGCGCTGTCGGTCGCCGGCTTGGGCTGCCGGTGGTGCAGGTGCAGCAGCCCGTCCTCGCTGTACTCGTCCTCCTCCTCTTCATCGTCGTCGTCGTCGTCGTCGTTCTCGCTCGAGTGGGCGTTGTTGTTGTCGCCGCCGTAACCCCGCCGCCGCTCCGTCGGGTCGTTGATGTCGCGCAGGTGCTTGGACTTGGCTCTCCGCAGCGACCGCAGCGGCAGCGGCGCCTGTAACGAGGGCGCACTGGACGGGGGCGCGGCCTTGGCCAGCAGCGGAGTCGACTCGCCGTCGCGCATGGCGTCAGAACAGAGCGGCGAACGGCAGCAACAGGAGACGCACGAGAGCAAGGCAACGGCCTTTCGGGGAATGAGAGACGTCGCCGGCGGGTGTCCCGAAAAGATTCAATGGGTTACGTTGCGTAGCTCTTCAGGAAGTCGCCGACGTGTTTTTGGCTCAAAGGGTTCCGTTTTTTTCCTTCCATATTTCATTAATTTCATTCAATAATGGTATCTGTATTGAATTATACTATTCTTTGTATGTATTCAATCATTGAAACACACTTATTGTGCACAATATATTGTTGGGTACGCTGGGTACTCACACGTCTACAGCGCGTAACCTACTCGGAACACCTGAAAGCGACGACGAAAGGAAAGCAAAGCGTTACGCCCGCCCGCCCGCCCAATTGGCCGGTGTCCCTCCGCATTCCCCGCCCTCTACGCCGGATCCAGCGCGTATCCCGCCCTTCGATGGCTCTCGCGGGTGCTGCGGGCATGTCCGCGACTGCGGCGGCGGCCCAGGACGACGACCCGGTGCCGCTGGGCGCCGCCAACGCGATGCTCATCTCGCTGTCCATCGCGCTGTTCCTGGCGCTGAGCGTCGTCTCCGGGCTCGTGATCTGGCACAAGTGGGCGCAGAACGCGGACGCTTCGCCCCCAAACAAGCAGGAGACGGCGGTGGCTGCTGGGGCCGCGCGCGCGGGGCCCGGGCAGCGCAACACCACCGCCGACAACGCGTGCCCGCCCGCCCTGGCCGGCGCCGCCGGCAGACACACGCCGGCCGCGTCCAACTCGGCGTCCAGCGCCACCAGCTCGCCGCTGCAGCCCGCCGAGGGCGCGGACGACGGCGCGTCCATGTCGATCGGCGTCGAGATGCGGCGGCGGCTGTTCCAGCTCATGTTCGCGGCGTCGGCGCTGCGCGTCTGCTCGCTCGTCGCGGAGCTCGCGACGGTGTCCGTTGTGGTCCAGCTGCCGCCCACCGCCGTGTACCGCCGGCTGCTGGCGGCGTTCCTGTGGCTGCCGTCCATGCTGTTCGTCAGCCTGTACGGCGTCGTGCTCCTGTTCTGGGTGCAGCTGTGCTACGCCTGCGGCGGCACGGCGTCTCCCTGGCCGCGCCGCCTCTTCTTCGCGGTCAACGTGCTGCTGTACGCGGGCTTCGCCGCGCTGGTCGTACTCGCCAGGACGACCGGAGACGTGTGGCAGGTCTGCGACCTCGCCCAGAGCGTGCTCTACTTCGGCGGGCTCTTTGGCATCGCGCACTACGGGATGCAGCTCGTGCGGTACTTCCGCCTTCAGAGCGCCGACGATGACTTTGTCGGGGACTACCCCGCCTCGGGGAGGGCGGGCCGGAGCTGGGTCGTCACGCGGCGACAAGTGGCGCTCCGACGGGTGAGACCATCATCATATGATACTATTGAGAGCCGAACCCCCGCCTTCTCACGTTGTTGTTGTTGTCGCGATGACTACTACAGATCACGGCCGTGTGCATCCTGCTGTGCCTGCTGTTCGCGTCCAAAGCCATCTACCTCGTGGTGCTCGGTACGGGGTATCTCCGGTCGGAGCAGATGCAGTACCGGACGCCCGTGGGCATCTCGCACGTCGCATCCGAGTTCGTGGTCCACTTCGTCACCGAGTTCGTCCCGTGCGCGATGCTGCTCTTCTTCATGCGCAAGTCCAACGATGGCACGCCCGACCAGGCGCTTCGGAGTGACCGCGCGTCGTCCATGTCGTCCGTGGGGGCGAGCACGCTGCCCAGAGAGACTGCGAACGAGTACCTGCCAGTGGTGGGGACGCGCATGGCCCCCAGCGGCGGCGGCATGCGCAGCTTTGGCAGCTACAACAGCGGCGTTGGGGCGGCGGTCTCTCGGCAGCAGCAGCAGCAGCCGGAGGAGTCGATGGCGATGCTGAACCCGTACCACCACCAGCAGGTTCGTGCTCGTCACGTCATGTCAGTTGAAGTGTTCACTCTCTCACGTGCCTCTCTATCTGTGACGTTGTTGGTTGCAGCAAATCCGCCCAGGCTACGGCTCGGTGAACACGAGCAGCCGCGCTGTCGGGCTCTCGAATGCGCGCGGCGACAGGTACCAGCCGTATAACACTGCAGACGGCGTGTTCCACGCTCACGGCGCCAAGATGAACGGGGGAGCCGCGGCAGGACGGCGAGACTACGCCAGCGAGTACAGAAGACACAACATGTAGCTGGCCAGCTCGATGGCTACAAGGGCGAGTGGTGTCGTCTCCAACTGGTTGCTCGATGCGCGGCGTCTTCGTATCATAATCGTAACCTTTACACCTTCAACCACTCACGGCTTCCAGACTCAACCGTGTGTGCGTGCGTCCCTGTCGATGCCCTCCCTAGGACTTCTGCTACATCTACGGACGCAGCACATCTACTTGTAAGGCTAGTCGAGCTACAAGAGAGGTACCTCTTCATGGATGGTTGCCACGATGGGGAACAAGTTCACGATCACGTGAGGGTCAGCGAACCCGGCAGGAAGCGGCGCGTGCGGCGGCAGCCCCAGCAGGCGGCGCGAGTCGAAGGCCACGAAGCTCCCTCGGACGATGTCAGCGATCGGCATCTCTGGCTGCTGGATGGCCCTGTTCACCACCGAGAACAGTCGAAACTGGCAAACGCGCATCTTGGGCGAGAAGCGGAGGCACAAGACGTACTCCACGCCATCGAAGAGGCTCCATGCGCGCGCCTTGGCATTAAGAATCGGCCAGCCGCGGGAGACGCCCACTTCGACCTTGAGCGTATGAAATTCTGCGGGATTGAGTCCGGGTGGTGGGGCCACACCGACAGAGCGCCTTGGGCCGAAGCTAGCATCGGGTTCCAGATGCGGCGCTATCTTGACGAAGGTGGATCCCCTCGAGCGCAAATGGCGTGACCCCGTGCCAGTGCCGAGGATCATCAGGTGCTTGAAGGTCTCTTGCCCCGTCTCGTGGATCTCACCCGGGAGCTCGACGACGTAGATGGTGCCGTCCTTCCAGTGCATCGTGCGCGACATCAGCGCTTGGTTGTCCGACTTGACGAAGCGGATCCAGTCGTCCTTGGAGGCGGCGCGCACCACGAAGCCCGGGTCGTGCTCGTCGCGCGCGGGGGACTCGAGGTACTCGCGCACCTCCCTCATGTCCAGCCGGCTGATGGCGGCGTTGATCCTCGCGACAGCCATGGATCGCGACGGGGGGAAGATCAATGAATGCCAAGGACGACTCGAGGCCGAGCGAGAGCAGCACCGTGATCGTCGCGTCCCGCCGTTTGCCTGCGACAAGAAGGACGCTGGGACGGTGAGACGCTGGCTGCAACCTCCAAACGCTCAGCGTGTATTGCCACATCCAGAGAATTAACAACACAGATAAATCATGACAGCCGACCCGCACGCGACCATAGGCGCACCGCTCCAAGCCTGCTCTGCTACGCTGCCGGGCGCTTGGACACCATGCCCGCCGCGTCGCCGCTGTAGAAGTGCAGCACGCGCGGTCCGAGAGCTCGGCGCCTCGTCCTCGCTCGTCTCGATGGCCTCCGCCTCTCTCGTCGTCCGCAGCAGCGGCCGCGGTTTCTTCCTGGGCGACTCGGCCGTCGGCGCCCGAGCCAAGGAAGGCGGTGAAACTGGTGGCGGTGAACCTGCGGTTGGCGCGGGCGAGCGGGCTGCCGGTGGATCGGACGAGCGGGCGTCCGGACTGCGCGGACGCTTCTCCCGCTTCCGCTCCGCCTTGGCCGGCGCTTTGCGCTCCTCTTTCGCCCGCTCGCTCTTGGTCCGTTTGCTCTTGGAGCGTTCCGTCTTGGACTTCTCGGTCTTGGTCTTGGCGTCGTTGGTCGCCCAGAAGGGGCTCCAGGCGCGTAGCCCCCAGTTGGCAGCGTCTTCGAGCTCGTCTCGGCTGCCGGCGCCCTTTTGCCAGCGCCAGAGCGCGCACATCTTGTCACCGACCTCTCGCTGGACGGGGGACGGCGACGGCGCCTCGGAGCTGGCGGCGGCGGCCGCGGCCACGCTGAGCACTACTACGTCGACACCCACGTCGCCGCGCGCCTCCTCCCCCTCGGCGGCATCTACGGCGGCCACGAGCGAGTCCAGGATCAGCGCCGGGCTGCCACAGGCGGCGAACCGCTTCAGCGCCACCGCTTTTTGCGTCCATATCGCCTTATTTAGCTCACCAACCCCATCGTGTCGCCAAACGCAAGCGCACGTACGCTGATGCTCCGGTCCTGGAGGCAGCGCTGGATGCCGCGCTTGTCGTCCGGGTGCACGCTGCGGTTGCCGCCCACTAGGGCGACCAGCACGCCCCGCAGCATCTTCACCACTAGTCGGTTGGCCTGGACGATCACCGACTCCTCCCCGTCGGCCGTCCCGTTGGTCGCCTCCTCGGTCGTCGGCGGCGTCTCGGCGCGGCGCGTCTTCTTGCCCGGCGCCGCCCTCGCCCGCAGCTTGGCCCGCGCCTGCTGGACGAACGGCAGCACCGGCATGTAGTCCTCGAGCTCGTCCCAGCTCAGGATCTCGGACGCGTCGTCGTCGAAGTGCGCGACGAACTGGTCCAGCGCGGCCGAGTACTTGCGCACCTTGCCGCGGATGATCCGCCCGCCCGCGTGCTTGAGCAGCTCGCGCCCCACCAGGCGGCGGCCGCCGCGCGCGCTAGGCATCTGAGGAAGCATTTGG
This sequence comes from Phytopythium boreale, assembly GCA_023338115.1. NCBI lineage: Eukaryota > Oomycota > Peronosporomycetes > Pythiales > Pythiaceae > Phytopythium > Phytopythium boreale. The sequence continues at coordinate 28,515 of JAADYG010000130.1, forward strand.
AGCAGAGAAGAGCTGACAGCGACACGACGGAGCCCCGCGAACTAACTGCCTGGTGCGAGCAACGAGAAGAACGCGGCGGTTGAAGCCCGAGCGCGATTGACACATGTCACAGACCCCGACCCGGCAGCGCCACACGTGATTGTTCATCCTGGGACCTAATGCATGACATAAAATTAATATTATTGAATAGCTCCCGATAGGTTGTTAAGTATAATATAAACCCTTCATAATGAATTTCGTCCTCAATTTCAATATCAATATAGACGCCCACCCCGTTTCCTGCCAGCTCATTCCCCATTCGCGTCGGATGCGCTCGCGACTTCTCCTTCTCCGCCCGCCGCCTTCCTCCTGCTGCCCCCCGCGCCGCCCGCTCTTCTCCTCCTCCTCCGCCATGGCCTCCTCCTCCTCCTCCTCCTCCTCCTCCTCCTCCGCGCCCATCGCGTGGCGCGCCGGCTCGGACCGCGCGCGCGTCGCGGGCCAGCGGCACTTTAACGCCTTCCTGCGCGAGTCGCGCGCGCGGCTGTCGGCGCTGCTGCCCGCGTCGGACGCCCCCCAAGATGTCCCCAGCGCTGGTAGCAGCCCGCCGGTGGTGCACGTGGTGCTCGGCAACGAGGCGGCGGACGCGGACTCGATCGTCAGCGCGCTGGTCTACGCGTTCGCCAAGCGCCACCACCGCCACCCGCGCGTGCACTCGGCGGTCGACGCCCATGATTCCTCCTCCTCCTGCTGCTACGTGCCGGTGCTGCCGATCCCGAGGAGCGAGCTGGCGCTGCGCTGCGACGTGGTGGCGCTGTTCCGGGCGCTGGAGGTGGACGTGGGCGCGCTGATGTTCGTGGACGAGTTCCCGTGGGCGCACGCGCGGCTCCAGCGCCGCCAGGTGCGGCTGCGCGCCACGCTCGTGGACCACAACGCGCTCACCAACAAGCGCGTGGGCCCCGTGGACGACGCCGCCGTGGTGGAGATCGTGGACCACCACATGGACCTGCGCGCGCACGCGACCGCCGACCCGCGGGACGTGGCCTTCGCGGACGGCCAGGCGCTGGTCGCGTCCACCTGCACGCTGGTGGCCGAGCGGCTGGCCGCGGTACTCGATGACGCGGACGCTAGTGACGCTACCGACGCCGACGTGCAGGAGCTGCACGCGCTGCCGGCGACCATGCTGCTGGGCGTCATGGCGCTGGACAGCGTGGCCTTCGACCCGGCGGCCAAGAAGGTGACGCCGAGGGACGTGGCGGCGGCCGAGCGGCTCGAGACGCTCGCGCTAGCCGACCGAAGCGCGCTGTTCGCGTGGCTGCAGGCCGAGAAGTTCGACCCGAGCCACTGGGCGCGCTTCTCGCTCGCCAACTGCCTGCAGTGCGACTACAAGGAGTTCGCCTTCCCCGGCCCAGGGGACGAGCGCAAGTACGGCGTCAGCTCGGTGCTCATCGCGCTGGACGCGTTCGTGAACAAGGCCGCGGGCGCTCGGGAGCTGGAGGACGAACTCAACCGCTACTGTGAAGACAATGAGCTGCAGTTCCTGGTGGCCATGACCATCTTCGTGACGGACGAGGGCGAGCGCCGGCGCCAGCTGCTCTTCTTCCAGCCCGGACGGGACGGCGAGCTGGTCCACCGGTGCGTCGCCTTCTTCCAGGAGGAGCGATCGCTGCGGATCGAGCCGCTGGAGCTGCCGCCGACGCACAAGAGCGAGCGCATCCTGGCCTTCCGCCAGCTCAACACGGGCGCGAGCCGCAAGCAGGTGGTCCCGTTGCTGCAGCGGGCGCTCGCCAGGCTCTAGCCGACGGGAAAAGAGAGCGATAAGGGTCTAAATGGTCATGTTTAGGCGTCTATGTGGGGGCAAAGTGTGTCGATCTACAGGGCGACGGACGGGAGGGAAAACACTGGCAAAAAGAGAAGAGCGGACGCCGTGGGGACCAATCTGCGGCCCGACCGGCTGCGGTCGGGCCTCACATGATGGCGCACTTGGCCTTGTGGCCGCGGCGCGGCTGGTACTTCTCCAGGTACTTGAGCTGCCGCAGGTTGATGGCCCCGCGCCGGAACTTGCGGATGTGCTCCACCGCGTTGATGGGGTCCACCCCGTACTCGATCAGCGCGATCGCCACCAGCACCGGCGCCCTAGTCATACGAAAGCGCAGCCACCGTCGGTCAGCCGTCCGCAAACGGGGGTCCGCACGTTGGGACCGTCCTAAAACGGGGACGTCCCTCCTCAGACAACAGCAACCGTAACTTACCGTCCCAGGCCGGCGACGCAGTGCACGGCGATCGACTTGTTGGTCTTGGCGTCGGGCGCGTTGTCCTTAAAGCGCGTCTCGACCAGGTCGAGCCACTGGTCCAGCACGTCCGCGTCCGGGGACTCGCCGTCCGGGAACTCGAGCTCGTGCACCTGGATGCCGGCGGCCTCGACCGACTCGCGGCGGTACGTGACCTCGCAGGCGCGCACCAGGTCCGTCACGTTGTGCCGCTTGAGCTCCTTCAGGTACAGGTGCAGGTTGCTGTCGTTGGGCGCGTCCATGATGACGAACTGCAGGTGCTCCCACGTCACGAGCGTCGGCTTGTTGGTCGGCGCGATCATCTTCCTCGATTTCTATACAAACTCCAAGCGCGAAGCGGCGTCCACTGCGAGCCGGCCGGTCCTCCGCGGGCACTTATCCCATCCGTGGTCCGGTCCGTCCGCAGCGACTCGGTAAACTACGGGCCGCCGATCCGGGCCGGTCCCGTCCGTCCGCTCACGAGATGACGCGGCGGCGCAGCTTGCTCAGCGAAAGCAGGTGGTGGGGCGTCGCTCGCCGCTCGCCCAGCCAGTCGCCTCGACGCGCAGCCAGGGAACTCAGGGTCGCTGCTTGGGGGCGGGGCGCGTCCACGAGCGGAGGGGGTCACGGGGGGAGGCTTGGGGCGGCGCGACTCGGAAGAAGGGCGAGTCGGAGGCCGCGGGCGGGGGCGGCTCGGACCAGCAGGTTATTTATATGGGGACGGCGGCCGTCCGGTAGTTTTCTGGACGGCGTTTTTTCGGGTATGAAGCCGTCGCGTGGGTGGTTTTTGCCGGGGAGAGGGCGGGCGGGGACGGTCATCTACGCGGTAAATTACTTCCGCCAGCTGGCTGGCCTGGCTTTTGTGTGGTGCTGCCACCTTCACTCAGCCGGCGCGTAATTTACTTTTTTTTTTCCTTTCGGCCGGCGGGGCGGCGCCCAAGATACGCGGCCTGTCCCATAAATAGCGGGCCGCCGGTCGGTAATTTACGCCTCAGATTTTTATTTTCTAGAAGAACGCGCCGTAAATTACCTGCAGCGTAACACGAAAGAACGATCCGGAAGCGGTGGCTACACCGCGATCTGCGGCCCAATCAGGAGCCAGGAAAAGAACAGAACATCGTTCGTTTTGACCAATCACAGCTCGCCATCGGTTCGAGAAGGTTTCTCCAGAACCGACGCGAAAGTTCCAGGCCCGAGTTCCAGAAACCGTGACGCCCCCACCATCACCATCCTTCAGGCGAGCATCTTCAACTGTCGCTCGTGCCGTGCCGTGCACGAATAGTGAGAGACGACTCGAAGGCAGGCGCTGTGCCTCATTATGGGACACACAGGTCGCCACGCAACGACTGGTGTGTAGGTGCTGGATACAGTACATGGACTGACCCATGGGCCGCGGGGCAGGCGCTGGGGGCGACCGACGAGCGCAGAGACCCGACACAACGTCTCCGGTCCGCTTGGACGCCGAGCCATACTGAAACACCCCAGTGTATGCAGTACAGTACACAGTAGAAAGGACACAGCAGTCGCGTACATACTGTAGACGACCACGCGGGCAACTGCCCGGCGGTGGCACGCTGCATGCGCCGCCGCGTTCGCATTCAGCCCGCGAGCTGAAGGTGTTAAGCCGCTAATGTCGTATATCAGATTTGAATTAGTAAGATAACCTCTCTCGCAGTTACTCGCTAAAACCTGTGATACCGTATATATTATGACAATCTGATAGCATTCTCCGTCGCTGAATGCGAAGAAAGCGGAAAGAATCGGCGTGACGCGTGAATGCGAAGCGCCTGTCTAGTGCAACACGCCGTCCCGTTCCGCCAATCAGATCGCTTCCTCCCGTCTCTCCGCATCTCCCATTGGCCAATATTCCAAACTGAATGCGACCGACGGAACTGCACCCGGCGGCACTCTTCATTCCCATTCTCCAGCACCTTACTACACCTCCGCGTCCTTCCGTCGCTCCGTCCGTGCGGCACATTCCGCGACTCGCCGCCCCGTGCCCACCCCCAAGATGATCGTCGCGTACAAGGCCAACGTGGTGCACTCGCTGGCGCTGGGCCGGCTGCAGGTCCTCTCACCGGGGCTCGTGGGCGTGGACGAGGCCACCGGCGCCATCGCGTTCGTCCGGGACCTGGGCCGCCCCAATGAAGACGAAGCCGACGCCGTTGACGTCACGTACGACCGGCTGGTGGACCTGGGGGACAAGCTGCTGCTGCCGGGCTTCGTGGACGGGCACGCGCACGCACCGCAGTACTCGTTCATCGGCGTGGGCATGCACCTGCCGCTGCTGGACTGGCTCGAGACGTACACGTTCCCGTACGAGGCCAAGTTCCAGTCGCCCGCGTACGCCAAGGCGGTGTACGCCAAGGCGGTGCGGCGCCACCTGCTGAGCGGTACGACCACGTGCTCGTATTTCGCCACGGTGCACCTGGAGGCCTGCAAGATCCTGGCCGACCTGATCGAGGAGAGCGGCCAGCGCGGGTACGTGGGCAAGGTCAACATGGACCGCAACTGCTCGGAGCCGGCGCTGCAGGAGGACACGCGCACGTCGGTGCAGCACACGCGCGCGTTCGTGGACTACGTCCTGGGCAAGAAGAGCCCGCTGCTGACGCCCGTGATCACGCCGCGGTTCGTGCCCAGCACGTCGCCCGAGCTCATGCGCGCGCTGGCCGCCATCTCGCGCGAGTACGCGCCCAAGTTGCCGGTGCAGTCGCACCTGTCGGAGAACCGCGCCGAGGTCAGCTGGGTGCGCAGCATGCACCCCGAGAGCGACAGCTACGCCGCCGTCTACCGAGACCACGGGCTGCTGCACGACCGCTCGTACATGGCGCACTGCATCTGGTGCTGCCGCGACGAGCGCGCCATCCTGCGCGACTGCAAAACCGCCGTGATCCACTGCCCCAACTCCAACTTCTCGCTCAGCAGCGGCGTGCTCAACGTGCGCCGGCTGCTGGACGAGGGCGTCAAGGTCGGGCTGGGCACGGACGTGTCGGGCGGCTACTCGCCGTCCATGCTGGACGCCATCCGCCAGGCCGTCATCGCGTCCAAGCTCGTGGCCATCGGCAACGGCAGCGCCAGCGAGGCGGACGACAGCGAGGCGGACGACCGCTCCACTACCAGCAGCGGCAGCAGCAGCAGCGACAAGGGCCTGCAGACGGCCGCGCCGCTCTCGTACGCCGAGGCGTTCCACCTCGCGACGGCCGGCGGCGCCGAGGCGCTCGGCCTGGGCGACAAGGTCGGCAACTTCGCCGTCGGCAAGGAGTTCGACGCGCTCGTGGTCGACCCGTACGCCGCCGACGGCGCCATCGACGCCGCGCACGACCCCGACGAGGCGCGCGACGTGCTGCAGGCCTTCCAGAAGTTCCTCTTCCTCGGCGACGACCGCAACATCGAGGCCATCTTCGTGCGCGGCCGCGCCGTAAAGCAGCCGCCCGCCCCAGCGTCGTCGTCGTAGCGTAGCTGTCCGCAAATTAAGACCATAATTAACCATCCATTTGCGTCCATGCCACGTCCCACGACTCGCTCAGGCTCGATACGCGCACAGGGAAGGCAGAAGAAGGCCGCCACGCGCGGGTGTGTCGACTCTTACATACTATATTTCGTGTGCGGTGGCGCTGTGCTCGCCTCGAGTTCTCTACGCGGAGGGTCAGGAGGGAAGTAGACGGCGTCTGCTCCCCTCCATTGGCCGGCGATCAGCTCAAGACTGAGCCGACGGCCGCCTTGCTTCCCTCCGACCGACCGACCGACCGGCTGACGAAATCCTACTGGAGCTTGCCCAGGATGTCCTCGTCGCGGTACAGGTGGAAGTCCTGGCCGTCGAGCTTGACGACCGAGCCGCCGTACTCGGGCAGCAGCACCTTGTCGCCCACGGCGCTCTGCACCGGCACGAGCGTGCCCTCGTGCGTGCGCAGGCCCGGGCCCACGGCCACCACCTCGCCCTCGTTCTGCTTCTGCGCGTCCGCGTCTGGCAGGTAGATGCCGCTCGCCGTCTGCATTGGATCATACACAGTCCGTCCGTCAGCCCCCAGTCCTGCGGGCGCTACAGTCGGATCGGATCCACTGTGGACGCACCTTGGCGACGGCCTCGACGCGCTTGACGAGCACGCGGTTGCCGAACGGGATCAGCTTGCGGAGGGCCGAGCTCTGCACACAGACAACACACACTCGCGGTCAGTGCACGGCCGCCAGCGGGGCCTGCGGACGCACGGGGGACGCACCATGGTCACTGGAAGGGCGGGGAAGGCGTGGGGAATTGCGATCAAATTGCGAATTGGACGAGCGCGGGCCACCGGTCAAAAAGGGGGAGCGGAGCTGCTCGCTCGTAGTGTTTTAAACAGCGCGATGGTGGGTGGGACTGGTTCGTACTTACCAATAATCTTGAAGTTTGTATGCCGTAGTGTGTTTTAAACGGTCTTGTCAAACGATCGGGTGTGTGTTGTTTATGGCCACTTCAAGGTGTGGTTGTCGAGTCGATTGTTCCAGAAGGATTGACAAGCAGGACGTGCGGCGGAGATGACGCCGCGGTTCGGGGCCTGCGCGCGCGGCCCCACGGCCCTCGGCTCCGTGTATGAGGCTAAGGGCGCGTTGTCCTCGACCCGGAACGTGCGTCGCTCGGTTCTGGGCTCTGTGCGCCCAGCGGATCGCGCGCAATGACCCCGAGAGTGCGTGTGTCAATGCCGTGCGTGAGACCTACGAGCCGCACCCGAGCCAGGCCTCGTGCAGCGGGTCGCACTGCGGCCCGACGCCCGCACGGATCTCGGCCCTGCGCAGGCTGACCACGTCTGGGGACGTGACGCACGCGACGGCCATCAAGCGGGAGTTATAGCACAACGACTGGCCGCGCGGGACGCCCAGGTCGTCGGGCTCGCACTGGCGGTACAGCACGCCGCCGCACTTGTCGATCTGGCGCCTGGGCGGGTCCGTGAACGCGATGTCGACGGGTATTGCGCCCCACATGGCGTCCCACGAGCAGACCGAGGCCTTATGCTTCTCCAGCACCCGCTCGAGGCTGCCGGACGGGCGATCGGCCGCGCCGGAGCACTGGGCGTCGGTCAGATCGCGGCATGCGGCGTGGGAAGGCGAGCACGCGCCGAGGAACCCGTTGCAGCAGACGCGCGCGAGCTGCACGAGGAACTTGGACGGGTCCGCGCCCGCAGCCAGGTCGGGGAGCGCGTCCAGCTTTGGCATTATCAAGAGCTGGATCTCCTGGACGCGAGCGAGACCCGTCAGGTCCGGGAGCGACTGCAGAGAGTGCATCAGCGCCAGCGTTAGGCTCTTGAGGTTGCCGAGCGCGTCGACGCGGGGGAGCTGGGCGAGGTGCTGGTGCGTCCCCAGATGCAGGTGAGAGAGCACCGGTATGGCGTCGAACAGCCCGTCCGGCATCTCGCGCAGGTTCCTCTCCGACAACTTGCCCTCGATGCTCCTGTTGGTTGGTACGCAAGCGGACGAGTGAGCGGTCGTATGTCCATGTGTACACGTGAGCGAGCCACGAACAGAAACTCGAGCCTGGTCAGCTTCTTCGCCCACGCTGGGATCACCTCCACGCCCGTGTACATGAGCGTTCTGGGTGTTACAAGCAACACGTCAGCGAGACGCACTGAAGCACGATCCAGTCAAGCAAGAAGCGGTCCACGTACACGTGTCGGAGGCCGGTGCAGCGCTGCAGCTCGTCGGGCCAGGCCGCCAGCCGCCGGTTGATGACGTGCAGCACGAGCAGATCGCCGGTTGCCGCTAGCGACCGGACGCGCGCCGTCACGTCCTTTGGATGCGTCCACTCTTGATACGTTCGTGGCGCCATGTTCACGTCGATGAACGCCAGGCACGGACGCGCGCCTCCTCGTTCCCAGCGGTACGCGAAGGCCGCGCAGTCGGCGTACGGCTGGCAGACGCATCGCGAGTGGTCGATGGCCTTGTGCGTGTACGTGATCGCGAGCACGCTCACCGCCAAGAACACGATGGACAGGGCTCTCGGCGCTCGGACTTGGGCGGCGACGGTCGCGTTGAGGAGGTTCCTGGTCGCCGTGCGACGCGCGAGCCTCCGCGAGTCGCTGTACACCTCGACGACGCGTTTGAGGCGGTAGCTGAAGGACGCGTTGAGGGCCGTCTGGACGACGAGGCCGCTCCACGTGGTGGTGCGCAGCGCGTCGAAGCTGAGCAGGAAGGCCGTGGCCTGGGACGGGTCGGTCATCAGACGCGCCATGCGCTCGAACATCCCTGGCGCGAGCAGGTCGCGCGCCAGCAGCGCGCGCTCCCGGTCGAAGTCGAAGTGGTTGCAGGCGTACTGGAGCAGCATGATGGGCGCTCCGACGGCGAACAGCATGTCGAACCTGTTTGGAAGCCACACAGCAGCCGACACGATGAGCGATGGCCCTCGAGCGAGCAGTGTACGTCACGTACATGGTGTCTACCAGCACTTCGGTTAGCGCCGAGTGCTGGCGCGGGTTGAGGAAGAACGCGGCGCAGCTCGAGGCGTTGGTCGACACGAGGGCCGCGTAGCCTTAGCACAGCATGGGCGGGAACCCGTACTCGAGGGTCCGCCGCAGCGCCAGGACCTGGATCGTGAGGTCGACGTCCTTCAGCGCGGTGTTCTAAGGCACGCGGCAGAAGGATTCATCAACGCGCTGACAACTTCACGTGGTTGGAACTACCATGCAAATTATGGTGACAATCTGCTTACCCACAGCTTGCGCCGCCGCCCGCGGAACCCCGTCAGGTCTCTCCACGCGCGCGTGATTCTGTCCGAGCGCGTGCACTTGGCAGCGATGCAGGCTCCGATTTGGCTGAGACTTTGGGAGCCAAAGACAAGGATTGTCGACTCCAGACCTCGCCAGCGCGTCATCTTGAGCACCACGTAGCCGTACACGGCGATGACGCACCCAAGACACAGCACCGTGAACGCCAACAGCACCGGCTCGGAGTCAACGATCAGCCAGTAGTCACCGTCGTCGAACGCTCCGGTGTCCATCAGGTAGTTGGCCGTGGCGTTGGGCGCGACGTTGAGACACACGAGCCAAACGGTCCAGAGCATGGAGATGAGGACGACGAGGACCATGGGCACCCCGAGCAAGCCGAACGTCTCGATGAATGTGGACTTCCGGGGCCGGCAGGTCTTGGGTTTGTCGGATTGAAACGAAATGACGGCGGCGCTTGACACTCTGCGCCATCGCCACGGAGCCACGCCCGACGGCGCGACCCTCTTCTCTCCTCTGTGTTTGCCCATCGCGATGGGTTCGTGTCTTCGGAAGTAGTCGTCAAGCAGTAAGGGGGTCGGTGCTGTTGTTGAAGAAGCTAATTTGGGACGTGGAAGGCGTCTGTGCTCACCACGACGACTGTGTGTGGACACAACCAAGCTGGGAGCCAAGGCAGCATTTCATTTCTAAGGTATCGATCGGCACCTTATCCTTTCGAACAGCCTAGCCACGCTTCCACCGCCGGGTCGCACGGAGCTCCCGCGCCGAAACGGATCTCGGCTCGTCGCAAGGCGATCTGGTCGTCCGAGTAGATGCAGTGCACGACCTGCATCCGGTCGCTGTAGCAGATCGCGTGACCGACGCTCCACCCCAAGTCGTCGATCGCGCACTCGTGGTATTGGATCCCCTGGCACTTGTCGATCTGTTCTTTGGCTGGCGCGGCGAATAAGCCATCAATGGCGGCGCCGCGAAACGCCTGGTCGAACGTGCACATGGACGCACTGTGCTTGGCGAGCAGTAGACGCGTGGCTTCGCTCATTTGGTACGCCGGATCGCTATCCGCGACGCAAATGGGCGAGCGCTGACCCCGGCAAGCGAGCCCCTCCGGATCGCACGTGCCGATGACGCCGTTGCAGCAGAGTGTGGACACCTGGATCGCGAGCTTGGACGGGCTGAGCACTTGGGACAAGTCGGGGAGTGCCCTGATCAGGGTAGAGTCATCAGCTCGATGCGCTTCAGGTGCGTCAGCGTCGACAGCTCCGGGAGTGCGATCAGCGACCGCATGACGGCCAGCGACAGCCCGTTCAGACGGCGGAGACCGTCGAGGCGGGGCAGGAACTCGAGGTGGTTATGCACGCCGAAGTGCAGGTTCATCAGCACCGGCATGTCGTCGAAAAGATCGGCGGGCAAGTGGACCAGGTTGGTCTCAGACATCTTGCCTTTGATGGCGCTATCCACACAGTTGCATCGTTATGACCAATGCTAGTGAGTGAGCGTACACGAGTCTCCAAGCGCGTCCGTGGACCTGGCGGTCACGTACAGAAACTCGAGCTGGGTGAACGTCCTCGCCCACACGGGTATCTCCTCCAGGCCGGTGTAGAGCAGCGAGCTACGTCGGGAAACACACATTTCCAGTGTCAAGTCCCGTGATCCTGCCTTCACGTCGGGCGAACGCGCGGTCACGTACATGTGGCGGAGGTCGGTGCAGCGCCGGAGCGTCTCCGGCCACACGGCGAGGCGCCGGTTGATGATGTTGAGCACTTTCAGGTCGCCCGAGGCGGCGAGCGCACGGACTTTCGCCGTCACGTCCACGGGATTCGCCCACTCCTCGTACGAGCGCGGCGCCTTGTCCACGACGATGAAGGCTAAGCACGGACACACGTCGTCTTTCTCCCAGCGGTAGGCGTACGCCGCGCACTCGGGGTACTGCTCGCAGACGCCGTGCGAGTGGGCGATGGCTTGCTGGGTGTACGTGATCGCCACCACGCCGACGGCCAGGAACAGAACCGATAGGATCCGAGGTACGCGCACTTGCGCTTGAATCGTCGCGCTGAGCAGCGCCCTGCTCGAGTTGCAGCGCTCCATCCGTCGCGAGTCGCTGTACACCTCGACGACGCGCTTGAGCCGGTAGCCGAACGACATGTTCATGACCATTTGAACGCCCAGGCCGCTCCACGTGGTGGTGCGCAGCGCGTCGAAGCTGAGCAGGAAGACCGTGACTTGCGCCGGGTCGGCCATCAACCGCGCCTGCCGGTTAAAGTCGCCGGGTCCCATGGTATCGAGGATCAAGAGAGCGCGCGCCCGGTCGAACGCAAAGTGCGTGTAGGCGTACTGGAGCAGCAGGATCGGCGCTCCGACGGCGAACAGCATGTCGAACCTGGCATTGGTCATATATACGAGCGGCGCGATGGTTAGGCGCATCACTCACACGAATGGAGGCGTCTTGACGGCAGATCCACACTGCTAGGGGCGTTGAAACGCGTTACTTACACGGTGTCAGTGAGGACCTCGAGCATCGCCGAGTGGTGGCGCCGGTTGATGATGAAGACCGCGCAGCTCAGGGCGTTGGCGGTGATCAGCGCGGCGTATCCGAAGCACAACATTGGAGGGAAGCCGTACTCGAGGGTCCGATGCAGCGCCAACATCTGGATCGTCAGGTCCAGCGCCTTGAGGACAGTGTTCTGCGATTGATGACGGCAAACTGTGAGCTATCGGTCATCACCAAGAGCAAACCGAGCGGCCTTACCCAGTGTTTGCGCCACCGGCCGTTGAACCCCGTCACCTCTCGCCATATCTTGGTGGCTTTCACGACGCCTCGGGAGGTCGCTGCGACGCCAAAGCTGATTCGACTGAGCGTGCGAGTGCGGAAGGAAGCGTCCAAGGGCGCCACGTTACGCCACCACGTCATCTTGAGCACCACGTAGCCGAACATGGCGATTACGGCGCCAAGGCACAGCGTACATGAGCACACTAGCACGCGTGGTGAGGTCCACGATCCCGATAGCGCCGCTCGTGTCGCGTCGACTTACAGTTGCTGGAGACTGGAGCACCGCCGGAGCTCGATCGGAAGGTGGTGCAGCCACCGGTTGATGATCTGGAGCACCTTGAGGTCTCCGCTGGTGGCCGTGTCCGTCACGTCCGGCGAGTTGGTCCACTCCTCCCACGTCTTTAGCGCACGGTCCACATCGATCATCGCTCGGCACGGGCAGCTGTCGGTTGCGTTCCATCGATGGGCGAACGCGACGCACTGCGGGTACGCCTCGCACTTAGCTTGGGACGTGGCGACAGCTTTGACGCTGTAGACCATCACGAACGCACTAGCGAGGATGAAGAGCAGGCCGACGGGCCGCGGCACTCGGCGCTGGGCGTGGCCAAGGCTTCCGGACGACAGCCTGCGCTGGGTGGCGAGTCGCCGCTTGGACTGGATCGACACCTCCACCACGCGCATGAGCCGGTAGCAGAAGGAGAAGTTCATGGAGATGCGGATGCACCAGTCCTGCCACTTTTGCGTGCGTAGGCCGTCGAAGCTGATGCGGAAGGCCGTGATCTCGGCCGCGTCCGACACGAGCCGTATCTCGCGCTCGAACCAGCCGGCCGGGAAGTAGCGCAGGTACATCTCGGCGCGGCTGCGGTCGAACTGGAAGTTGAGCGCCGCGATGGCCAGCAGCGCGATGGGCATCCCCACCGCGAACATCATGTCGAACCTGGTCGAGCGGCACGGCGATCAGAACAAGTAGACGACTTGGGACCGGTGAAGGGCAAGCAAAGAACCGACTCACGCGGCGTCGGTGAAGATCTCCGTAAAGACACAGTGATGGCGAGGCGTGAGGATGAAGTAGGCGCACGAGAGCAAGTTGACGGCGACGAGGGCCGCGTACGTGATGCACAGCGACGGCGGGATCCCGGCGTCCATGATCGAGTAGAGCGCATAGAACTGCACCAGGATGTCCACTGCCTTGTTGCCAGCGTTCTGGGCGGTCACCTTGACACGTTAGTCGGCATCCCTTTCACTGACGTATTGCACAACGAGACGCGACTCATTGACTCCCAGAGCTTCCGGTTCGGACCAGTGTACTCGGTCATGTCGTTCCAGCACTTGATCACGAGGCGGACGCAGGACCAGCGCTTCCAATCCCACACTGTCGTCGGTCCTCTCCAGCTGGCTGAGCGACTGCGAGACCGGTTGCGCACCGCCGTCATCCGCACGCCGACCCAGGCGTACGCGAGCGCAATAAGGCCGAGAGACACGGCGTTGACGACCACGAGGGGCAGGTCCGCATTCACGATCAGCCACAGCATGCCGTCGTCGAACTTGGCCGTGTCCATGACGAAGTTGGCAGCGCGGTTGGGGTCGATGGTCACGACGATGAGCCAAAGGGCCCACACGATGGAGACGAGCACGACGAGCATTATGAGGAAGCCGACGCGGCCGAAGGCGTCGGAGAACGACAGCAGCGCCCTGGGCGAGGCTCGAGACAGCGGCACCACTCGCGTGGACGACGTCAGCCTCGCCTCCCCGCCCGCCTTCGCGGTTAATATGCTCGACTGCGCATCGACCAGCGCGGGCGCTGGGGCAACCGACCGGGCCTTGTAGCGGCACTTGCCGAAGAGCGACAGCTGGCGGAGTATTGGGACGACCAGCGAGGTGCGCGTCGCTCGCTCTTCACGTTAGCTCGAAAGTGCCCGTCGGACTATACCGACCTGAGGCTGAAACGAATTTAGACACGGCGCGAGAACCCAAAGCGTGCAATGATTGCCTCGGCTTGGGCTGAGCGCCATTTTTAGACCGGAGCCGCTCGCTGGCGGACATGTGTGCGCACTGCGCTGTCGATCGGACTCGGTGTCGCGCCCCAAGCCGCGGCTTTTCTGAGGACCGGTTCGACGACAGCGAAAGCTGCCGGACCGGCACGTAGGAGAACGTCACATTGCCATCTTGTCGGTGGTCGGGTTCACATGCGTTGACAATGTGAAATGCGCGAGTGATGATCAGCAGACAGTTGAAGATGTCGAACAGCTACGAGCCTCCATCAATGAATTATCACATAAAATTCATGTTATTATTTCACTCGTGACATGTTTTATGCATCTTAATCTTTATTTTTTTATAAAACTAATCAATTGCAACGGAGACCACGTCCTGCGCTTGCACGCGCTTCGTCCGCGTCCCGCGCCGGTAATCAAATCGCTTTTGACAGGGAAACACACCAAACGGCGCATGTGCCAGTTGCCGTGGGTTTATTTGGTCACTGACACAAAAGAAGAAGCCGCTTCTCGTGCGACCACTTCGCGCCCTGCAGCGCTCTGCCGACGCCATTCCGCGACTTGCCACGCCCCTCCACCACCACCACACACACACAACCACCACCACCATGAGCAAGGGTTTCACCAACGCGAACTGGTCCAAGCACGCCAAGAGCTACGAGGCGCTGGCCGAGACCATAACGGGTGGCTGGGCGCGCGACGCGCTGCGTGTGGCGCACCACCGCCTTCATCCGCGGCTGCTGGAGCAGCAGCGAGCCGGCGGCCGACCGTTCGAGTTCCTGGACGTCGGCTGCGGCCCGGGCATCCTGACGTTCGAGTTCGCGGCCAAGTACGCGGCCGGCGGCGCACCGTTCCACATCACCGCGACGGACCTGGCCGACGGGATGCTGGAGCGCGTCAACGCGCGTCTAAGCGACAACGCGGCCTTCTCGCGGTTCGCGGACCGCATCGCGACGCTCCAGATGGACGGACGGCAGCTCGACAAGCTGCCGGACGCGTCCGTCGACGCCATCGGGTCCAACTTCGGGCTCACCATCTTCCCCGAGCGCCCTACGGGCTGGCAGTCGGCGCGCCGCGTGCTTATAGACGACGGGCTGCTCGTCGTCACGGCCTGGCACGACTCCAGCGCCAACTTGGAGTGGTTCGATACGCTCACCAAGCTGCTCAACGCCGCCAAGGCGGACACCGGAGAGCCGCCCATGCCGCTGCCGTCCTCGTTGGCGGGGTCCGGGTCGATCTTCGACGAGCTGTCCGCCGCAGGGTTCCGTGACATTGAGACCTACCAAACGACGCACACGGTCATCGAGGACTTTGACGTGCTCCTGGGCTCCATCCTCGACAACCCCGTCGCCGCCAACTTCCTCGAGCACCTCTCCAAGGAAGCCGTGATCGAGGTGATCGCCAAGCTGCTGCGACAGCACACGGACGCGATTGCAACGCAGACCTCGGCGGCTGGAGATGCGTCCGCCCGAGCGGTCGCCCTCTTCAACATGACGGCCGTCACGTTCGTCGCAAGCAAGTAGGCGAAAGAGAACGCCGCTGACTCGGCAAGCACCGTCGGGTTGCCCTTGAGTGCATATGTGAGTGGAATGAACACGAGTGCTGCACGCCTCTGCTAAGGCCAAAGGGTAAAGGCAAGGGGTAAATATAGCATCACGCGTGCGAGAAGGTAACCAAATCCGTCGCTTTTGCTTCCTTGTTGGCGTCCTTGAGTGCACAGCAAAGCGCAGTGATCGACTCGCTCCAATGTCGGCAGCGACTCGGGATGCGCGAGGGTCCGCCGGTGGATCAAGGCTCGGGTCCACCCGGTCGACGTCCCCCTCTGCACCACCATCATCGTCCTTCTTCATCATCCACGAGCCGGACGCGTACATTCGACCGAGCGAGCGGCTCGTCGCCTCCTCACAAGACACGGCGGCTTCGCCCTCGACGAGGGGCAAGAGGAGCCGAAAGAAGCCATCGCCTAGTAATGCATCGCCCCTATCGACGGCAAGTTCCGTCCAGCAGCCGAGCACCCCGCCAGCGCGGCGTACTCCCGATGACGAGGAGAGAGACACCACAGAAGTCGTCCAGCATCCGCCGGCACTGACGCTGACGACAAGCGCTCAGGAGAATCAAGGTGAGCCAGCGCTCTCGCTCCTGAATCGCTGCGGATCGGCGCCAGACCTTCCGCTGCACAGCTCCCTCAGCACCGCGGTCTACAGCTCGTCCAAGAAGCGACTCCAGCGGTCGAGCGCGGTGAACGGAGCGCACCAGATCGCTCTGCAGCGCAGTCGGCTGACGCCGCTGCCCATCGACATTCGAACGGGCACGCTAAAGCGTTCGCTCCAAGGGGGTCAACCAGAGCCGCGGTCGGTGTTCGGACGAGACGGCAGCCGGGCTGCTTCGGCTCTGAAAGAGCAGATCATCGACAACGAAGCTGCCATCGCGGGGCTGAAGCAGCGTCTGGCCGAGATGGAGCGCGAACGGACCGCGACTGTCAGTACGCGGCACGCTCTCGACAAGCAGAACCAGCAGCTGCGGCAGGAAAACCAGCAGCTGCAGTCCGAGAAAGCCAGCCTCCAGCGCCGCGTCGATGAACTGACGCAGCAGCTCATGCAGTGCCAGCACAAACTGGACAAGCTGACGGATCGGTACGCCACCGTGTACGCTGGGCTGCAGAAGCTCGCAGACAAGCGGCAGGCATCGTCCTCGTCGCCCGAATCGGCCGCGCAGACGGTTGTGCAAGCCCTCGCCCGCGAAAATCAAGACCTTCAGCGAAAACTTCGGATAAGTCGCTGCTATGTCGGAAGTTGCTGAGGTCCACTCATCGCGTTCTGCTGGTTGTCGCTCGTCGTCTTCTACAGGTCCTGGAAGCTCGGCATGTGGAGGACAAGGCGCTCGCGTCCAACCACGAGAAGAAGCTCAAGCGCCTGCGGGCCGAATTGGAGGCGATGCAGCACATTGACGACTCCAAGACGGACAACACGCTGAGCGCGCATCATCCGTCCCAGGACACCGAGCCATCGCCCTCTTCTCTCGCGCAGTCGATGGTTTCTCCCCCGCGATCGGCTTCGCGGAGAGTCGTCTCAGACGCCGGTGCGAGTGTCGCGTTTGCTGCCGCCGCCAGCGCTGACGGCAAAGCGGGCGACGCGCCGCCGACCACTCAGCGCCGCAGCTCAATGACAGCAGCAAATGCGAGCCACTTGGTCAGCACTGAGGACTACCAATTCATCGGCCCCAACATCCTCAAGGTGCTGGACAAGGTGGACTCGCAGTTCAGCATCGCCAACGCCATCAGTCTGTCCGCGACGCTCAAGAAGTGGCTCAACTCGTGTCTCCACGTCGTCTGCTCCACCCACGTGCCGACGATCTTGCAAGCGTACGCGCGACCCCTGCTGTTATCGAACTGGTCGTT
Organism: Phytopythium boreale; assembly: GCA_023338115.1. Classification (NCBI taxonomy): domain Eukaryota; phylum Oomycota; class Peronosporomycetes; order Pythiales; family Pythiaceae; genus Phytopythium; species Phytopythium boreale. The sequence goes on from JAADYG010000130.1 coordinate 45,608, forward strand.
GATGCCTCTTGACTGATAGTATTGCCTCATTGTACGTCTAAACAGGATGCTGAAGCGGGCGAACGAGCTCCTGCACTGCGAGCACGCGGCGGTCTTCCACGTCGACCACGGGGCCAAACGGCTCACAGCGCTTTGCTCGGAGCGAGGGGAAGAGCACTGGGAGCTGCCGCTCGACAAGAGCATCCTCGGGTACGCGGTGCACCAGAACATGCTGTGCAACGTGCGCCGCGCGTACGACGACCCGCGGTTCTACAGCTCGACCGACACCATCACCGGCCTCCCGTCGCGCGAGGTGCTTTGCATCCCGATCGTCCACGAACTCCAGCCGCAGTACCGCAGCGGCAGCGTGGTCTCCGTGCTGCAGATGTGGAACATCACCCACCACAAGTCCTTCACCACAAACGACCAGATCCTGGGCTCGCTGCTCGCCATCCACGTCGGCGCGGTCGTGCTCCAGACAAAGGTGCGGCGGTTCTACCGGTGCTGGTTGCTTGAAACACGTCACCAACGCTTCCACTTTGCTTGTTCGTGCGGTTTGACGGGGAGCAGGTGGGCAATCTGCTGCTCAAGGCCAACAAGAAGTTCCACCAGATCACCGAGTTGCCGCACGAGGTGGCCGAGTATGCGCAGAGTCTCGCGCCACCGCCTCAGCCGCTCAGCATCGGAAGTAGCCACCCCACGGCTGGGTTCATCCACGTGGCGACAGTCGATCTCGTTGCGGCCGCCGAGAAGAAGCTCGCTGAGTGCCTTGGGATCAAACACGTGCGCATCTTTGGGCTCGACGCCGAGCTGATGAAGATCTGGCAAGTGGGCCGCGCCGCCGACAGCTCGACAGGGTGCGTGTCTCGCGTCCGCAAGTACGCGAACGCCGCATCCTCGCTGTGCGCACTCGCTCTCCACACTCGCGACGTTCTCATCGTGCCCGAGCCCGCGTCCGAGCCCTCGTTCAACGACATGGTCGACATGACTGGCGGGGCGGGAGGGCTCTACCTGGCCGCAATCGCCTCCTCGTGGAGCACCCAGCCGCTCGGGATGGTTCAGGTCGCGCGATCAGCAAAAGCGGCGTTCGTCACTTCATCCAAATCAACCTCGACTGGCAGAAGCGATCCGAAAAACCCGGCAGAATTGAGTGAGGCTGGAGCGGCCGCGGCGTTTGCTCGCGAGCGTGAGAAGGAGCAGAGCGCCGAGGACGCACTGCTGATGGAGTTGATCGCGATCTTTTGCCGTTCGTTCGCAGGACTCTTGCTCCATGCGTGGGCGCAGCAGCTGTACGTGGACTGCCCGCCCGAGGTCCAGCAAGCGCAGTTGGCGTTCCTGAGCGACCATCTCTCTTGGCTTGAAGGCGAGGAGCAGCGCGAGCAAGCGCTCATGGACGAGCAAGTGGCCGAAGCTGAGCGGTTCGTCTCGGAGACCAGCTTCATGGAGCAGCGCATCCTAGACTCCATCCAGCACGAAAAGCTCGGAAGTAGCCACTCACGACAGGGCACGCCCATGTCGACACGGCCAGCGGATCCGTCGGCCACGCAACGTGAAGCCGGCGCGCTGGAGAGGCGCAATTCGAGCAACGACCACGTGCGCGCCGACATTCCGCCATCCGCATCGATACCGGTAACATCGTCGCAGCGCATCTCGTCCGCGGGATCGCCTCTCCGAACGAGGACGCCACAGCCAGCTCTAGCGGCAACGTCCCCCCACTCTGCCCGGCGATTTGACACCATCCGACAGCGGACGCGATCGGCATCGCGACGAGGAGGGGAACACTCATGAGGGAGACGCGGGGGAAGGCGACGATGAACCTGATGGGACGGAAGCGACGCCCACAGCGTGCGTTGAGCTCACCGACGGAACCTCTTTGCTCTCCCTGGAACCACTGTCGAGGTTCGACGAGGTGTATATCGACAGCAACCCGGATGGAGAGTCAGCGTGGGAAGGCGGCACATTTCCTGCGTCCATCGCCGGCTATCCGCCCGGCGTCGACAATGTTGAGGTGGAGTCTCCTGAGGAGCTGGACGACGGCGATGACGCGTCTGAGCTCACGGAGTTGGGTACCGTGGGGATTTACACAGGCGCCGGTGACGACGTTGACGGGGGTGGGAGTGAGATTACTGCGCCTGACGACGACGACATCGGCCCTCGGACCGGGTCGACGACTGCGTCTTCCGGACTCATTTCGACTGACTCAGCTTACTCGATCGACTTGGGATAACCCGATAACACAGGAACAGAGGTGCAGCTTTTACTCATCGCATCCAAGCCAAACTCTGCGGTTGATCCGATACTTGGGGTATGAGGAACGATCTGTGGATTCAAGCGGTTCCATCAGATCAGAGGGGCAAAACACACATGTAATCAGTCGATAGGGAGGACTCACCGGTAAGTCTCCGGCCCCTTTGCGCCTTGTTCTCGGGCTTCACCAGTAGATCACTCGCGGTCGGCGTCCTTCAGCGACGAGTTCCGCGACGCGCACAGCTTGCCGAAATGGCGGACGCAGCGGCGAAACGAGCGCTCGTCGGGGGTGCCAAAGAGGTCGCGCTGGAAGTCCTGGGCCTCCGTGGGCGTCACAAAGTTCACCAGCGCCGTCGAGAAAGAACCCGCCGTGGCGTGGGCGAACCATTCGGCGATACACTCACGTAGAAACCCGCCGTTGGCCGTCGCTAGCTGCACGAGCACACTCGCGATCGACCCAAAGTCGGCGTCCACTCGAGATGGCGACATGGTTCCCAGCACGACGCCGCGCAGCAATCGGTCCACGAGCTGCTTGCCGCCGACTGCCGGCGTCGTGAACAGGCACTGCTGGAGCACGGAGGCGAACGACTCGTTCGAGTCGGCGGCTGAGAGTTGCTGGTGATGCGGCTGGCGCATTCCTTCGCGAAGACACGTCTCGAGAAAGCAGAGCGCCGCTTTGTTGGCGTCATTGTGCGTCATCGCCAGCGACGCGACCGAGGCTTGCAGAGCTGAGACCAGCAGCGGCATCGCACTGCTATCCGACTGCGGTGGAGCGAGCAGCACATTCGGAACGCACTTGACCCCGCGCTCCATGAGGTAGAAGAACTCCTCCACGACGTCCGGGTGGCACTGCATCGTCATCGTGTTGTTAAAGATCGGGAACGTCGTGTTGGCGAACGACGCGAGCATCTTGGCAAACAGCAGCTCCAGCGCGTTGCTCTCACTCGACTCCGAGCTGTAGTACTTGATGACCATGCTGCCAGCGTACAGGTACGACGACTTTGGGTCCGCCTGGTAGAACGACAACAAGTTGTCCACCAACTGCGGCAGCAGCGGCTGGAAACTGTGGCCGCATGTGCGCAGAATCCGCTTATAGCACCGGCAGACGCGCTCCACGAGCTCATCGTTGGACCTGAAGAGCGCCAGCATCTGGTTGAACATTGGCCAGACCTGCTGCGTCAGCACCACCAAAGGATGCTCGCTCGAGCTACCTCCGCGGAAGCGCTTCATGTCCACGTCCATGTACTCGTAGATGCAGATAAGGCGCAGCATCTCGTTCATCGCCACGCTCGCGGACGGTGATGGGGACGAGAACAGCGCTTGGAGCCGGCGGCCAATGGGTTCCATGACGCGGTTCAGCACAGCGAGCAGCGCGTCCATGTCGCGCGACTTGGACACGCCCGAGCAAACGCCCTCCAGGATCAAAACCTGGTCTTCCACAGGCATCAACTCGTGGTGCTCAATGTGCAGGTAGAAGTCCGTGATGTTGGGTCCTAGCATCGTCCAGCAGTCGATCGCCAGTGACCGGATTGCAGTCGCGGCGGCGCGGGGGACTTCCCACTCCGTGTAGAGCGGGTCACGAGCGCTATTCATCACGCACTGATTGAGGAACTCGACTTGCTGCGACAACGAGCTCGAGTTGGCCTTGAGCCACTCGCCATACCGCGAGATGATGAGGCACGAAGTGTAGCAAATCGCGGGGTGGCTCGAGAACTGCGGCAGGTACTGGAAGACGACCTGGACCGACGCATCCACGCTCATTCCCTTCGAAGTCTCAATCTGGCGCGCAATCGACCGAAAGCAGTACAAATGGGCCTCCACCGCTTCCCATGGACGCTGCTCCTGCGGGTGCTGACAAATCTGCTCGAGACCATGGACGCAGTGGTTCAGGATCGCATCGACTCCTAGCAACTGACAGCAGTCGCGGAGAATGTCGCCGAGCTCTTGGCGGAACCCCTTGAAGTCCTGCTGCTTGTCCATAGGAAGCTTTGGGAAGTCCTCGTCGAAGCGAAGCTTGTGCATGCATATGCCTGCGAGCCGCATCACGTTGCTCGAGTACTTGGCGACAAGGGCGTCTCGGTGGCGACTGTCGACGCGGAGAAGTTCGCCGAGGAAGCTAAACCAGAACGGGATCGTCACGTCCGCGACCTCGGCTTCCGGGTAGTCCATGCAGTCCAGGAGCATCTCCACGACAGCGGCTTGTCCAATGTTTTGCTCGCCCAGGAGCAGCAAAATGTACGACTCGGCCATCTCCGTGAAGATGCGGCATAGTCCGAGACACTTGTCCGTGTCTTCCATCTCGGCGGCAGCACGGAACGCGTCCTGCAGCTGCATGATCTGCGGCACGATCCACTGCGTGACAACTTGGTCGTGGTGCACGTCCGAGTAGCAGCGCACAATGTCGACCGTCAAGTCGACCGACACGTCGAACAGCTCGTCGCGGCTGAGGAACACCAGCAGCGACTGGAGCAGCGGATTGCTTACCACGGCCTGGGGGCTCACGGACGCGTACCGGAGCCAGCTCTTGACGGCCCGAAGCACGATATCCTGCGTGGACGTGGCGTCCTGGGCGAACGCGCCTCCCTCTGCCTGTTTGATCGCCTCGTGCATGATCTGCGGCAGTAACTGGTCCAGCACCGTCGCGGCCCACGCGTCGATCTCCGTCTGCATGCGGTCGCGGGCTGCGCGTTCGCGGATGTCACTCACCTCCTCGGCCAGCACGACCAGCAACTCGGCTAGCACCGCAATCTGGACGTTGGCCGCCGCCAGCCGGTCCAGCACGAGCCCGACGACGCTCTCCGGTGCGCTGGCCGATCTCGCGTGGATGATGTTGGCGATTGGCGTCACTGGCATGTTCTGTCCGTCTCCGTCGGCCTTGCGCGCCGCCGCGACCTCTGCGGGCGCGATACGAGGCATGGAGGCCACCAGCGCGAGCGTGAGCTGCGTGCTCACCATCTTGGGGATCTTGACGGCGGGCAGCGACAGCCACGCGACCATCTTGCCGGCCCACGCGACCGGCTGCGACGCCCACTGCTCGCCGCTTGTCGCCGCCGGGAACGCGTGCTGCCGCCGGAGCTTGTTCGCGAGCGTCTGTGAGGCGAAGAACGCGATCGGCAGCGCACCGCCGCTCGGACTCGCCGCGCACTGCGGCAGGAAGCGGTCGAGCAGGCGCACGCAGACCGCGAACGCGTCCGGCGTGAGCTGGAAGCCGCGCAAGTACGCGTCCGCCGCCTTCTGCTGCTCTGGCTGCGTGTGCGACTGGTACAGCGTCTCCAGCGCCGCCAGCACCACGCCATCCATCTCCCGGTCGCCGCCCGAGGACGCGGGGGCCACCGACAGCGAGCTCGCCATGTCGACCGGAGGCTTTCTCTTCTTTGGGCTATGCGGTCAGTCCGCCGGACACCTGTCGCCCGCTAAGTTCGCACAAGGATGTTTATGTACGTTCAAATAGAACTTACTAATAGGTTCGAGTGCGTACTTTGCGACTTTTTACGATGCTTTGCGTGGTGAATTTCGATTTGTTCTTGCTGAAATGGAAGGGAAGCCAAACATCACACTTTAACCTCGGATGCCCTTCCGTCTTCGCACTTCAGCTCGCACATCCACACGGCCGCCCGCTTCTAGTCGCCGCCAGTGCAACCAATCGACTGTTCTTCTTACGCCTTGGTGTCCGAGTGGGCCGAGACGGCGCAGCCGGGGATCTGCAGGAAGGACTCAAAGTCGTACTTGACCTGCTTGGGGCAGCAGCTCCAGTACTTGCCCGCGTCGTGGAACACCGGCGGGCCCGTGTGGTGACGGCACGACTCCGGCGTGTTCTCGGCGACCGCGTACTCCTTCTGGCAGCCAAAGTTGACGCAGCGAGCCTTGCCATCCGTGCGCGCCGGAGCGGGCCTGTTCAACAGTAGTGAAGAGAATGAAACCGCGGGGTAAGTGAGAGCGAGACGAACAGGAAATAGCTGCTTATCACGACACGTACGCGTACTGGTTGTCAATGGCAGCGGACACGGCGGTGACGGCGTCCGGGTTCTTCATGTTGTAGTCGTCGATGGACTTGAGCGCTGGCGCAGGAGCAGCGGAGCCCGCTCCACCGGCGGCGGCGGCAGCGCTCTCAGCCGCGGCGACCGTCGGGGAGGCAGCGAACTTGGCGTCCGGGCCGACAGCCGAGTGGCGACCGACGACGCACGGCTCGATTTTCTCAAAGTCGTCCCAGTCGTACACCATCTTGGTCGAGCAGCAGCGCCAGCCCTTCTTCATGTCGTGGAACATGGGCGGCTCGCGGTGGTGGCGGCACGCCTGGTCGTGGTTCTCCTCCTCGAGGAACTTCATCTGGCACCCGTGGTTCTTGCACTGCAGCAGGGGCTTGCCCGTTGCAGCCGCCTTGTCCGGGGCGCCTGCACCATCATCCATTCATCATTAGAATGTGGTCGACTGATAAGGTAGTTGAATGGATCAACGCCACTTACTCGCTGCCTTGACCGGCTTCATGGTTGAGGCGCCTACAGTTCAGGTAAAATGATACAATAGGAGCATTAGTATATCGCCGCAGAGTGCGCCAGACGGGCGTGGGGACTACAGACTAGTGCGACAGGCGGCGAGACGTACGTACCCGACTTGAGGAAGATGTCATCGTACTTTTCGACGGCGTGGTGCAGCAGATCGTCGCCGTACAGCACGGCGTTCGCCTTCTTCTCCAGGTGGAACTGGTTCCCGTCCAGTGCGTTGTCGGGCTTCTTCTTGTTGTAGTGCTCGACGAAGAACTGCGCCGACAGACTCCGTCAGCAACCCCCAACCGGCGCCAATTACCGCTCCTTATAGGCTCACCTCCTTCAAGTAGTCGACCGTGTGGCCCGCCCACTTGGACGGTAACGTTATCTTGAGCGTCAGGTGCAGCGCCTCGTCGCCCTCATCGTAGTGCATGTACACCTTCTTGGGCACGGCGCCCTCGATCTTGGCCGGAGTCGCCGCCATCTTCGCTCGTCTTCCAGCCGATTGCTGCGATTGTGATGCTGAGTGCGCGGATTCAACCCGGTAAAGTACGAGTATCATTCCAGAATAGGGCTTGTATTCGGTGTACTACAGTACTTTATAGAAATTAATGATGATTGGCTGGAAAACAAAATTAAAGTGAGTCGCGATTATGATTGGCTAAAATAAAATTTCTGCGAATTTGAATTTCTTGTTACTGTATTTGGCGCGCGCCACTTTTGTTTTGGTACAAATCCGCATTTTCCGCTGCGAGAAAGGTCGACGACGACCGACGCGTGGGCGGGATGCGGGCCGATATGAGCGTCATGGTGAGCGCCCCCGCCCTCTATGGCTCTCTACGTAGGGGCCGTGCCCCTATGTACGCGTCCTGCGTGCGACTGGCGGACTGACGCTGCTGCTGTGCCTGTTGTTGGACGGTGAACAGACCCTGCGGGGCCGGACGAATGCGGTCGTGGACATCGCGCGGCGCATGGCGCAGCACGAGGAGGAGTGGAAGGACCGGTGCGCGTCCATGCAGGAGCTGCGGCGCTTGCTGCGCAACTACGAGCTCGCGAGCGTCAGGCTGGGTGACAACAACAACAGCAGCAATCAGGGCGAGGACGACGGCGAAGAGGACGCGCCCGAGCTCGCGCTCTTCACGCCGGACAACATGCAAGTGCTGACGCAGCCGTTCCGCAGCACCCTCACGGACCTGAGGTCCACGGTTGTGAAAGAGGCATGCGCGACGTTCTCTGACCTGGCGCGCATCGTGGGGCCGGCCAAGTGCCGCATCCTCGTACGTGATTTGTTCCCGACGCTGCTTGATGCGCGCGGCGCATCCAACAAGGTGCGCAGAGACCGTCCCCGCCGCTCAACTGGGTGTCATGTAGTTACCAAAACGTTCTGATCATAGGTGAACACGAGCGCGGTCCACGAGTGTATCGAGTGCGTCGTGCAGGTCGCGCCGAGCCGCCACGTCCTCGCCCCGATCTTGCAAGTGCTCACTACCAGCAAGTACGTGGTTGCAAACTGCGTTGCATCCATTGGCACGCATCAACTCCGGGCTAATCTCGCGATGTTCTGTCGACAGGAATCGCGAAGTGCGGGAGAGCTGCATTCACTACATCCGGCTTGCGCTTGATGGGTGGACTGGCGCGATGCTGGAGCAGTTCAAACCGCAGCTTCAGACAGCAATCGCGGTACGATAACAATACGGATGGTGGGATCCTCGCAAAGCCGACTGATCTGACAACGTGAGCTGACAGGCGTGCCTGAGCGACGCGTCGCCGAAAGGAAGAGAGACGGCGCGGGAGTGCTACTGGTGAGTGTTCTTGCCGCAAAAGCACACTTATGGCCCGGACACGTTGAGATTTGCTAGACATGTTGCCTTTCTAATCTACTCACGTGCTTGTTTCGTGGTCACAGGAAATACACATCGATATGGCCAGAGCAAACCGAAAAGTACGCAGATCACTCTGGTGCTGGTCGGGTTGATCGGTATCTAACGAGGCTTACGGCTGGAATGGACACAGACTTGACAGCATGCTGTCAGACGGTGTAAAGAAGCATCTGAAGAGATCGCGGAAGGAGGCAGGGCTTGCAGCCACAACACAGGTACGCCACCAAACCGCCGACGCATATGCGATACGCTGCCGCTCATTAACAGGATACGTTGCACTTGTCATTGCAGCCGGCGAAGCGACGACATTTGGCAACGATCACGAACACGGTGGGCTCAGCTACGAAGGCGTCCTCGACTTTTGCAAAAGAACCGGCTGAAAAGAGGCTCAGCGCATCCTCATCCTCATCCGAAAAGAGGCTGTCGGGAGGCGAAGAAAAAAAGTTTACCCCTGGATCCAGGTCGGCCAGCCAGAGAAGCAAATCATCGAGCTCCAAGTCTACCAACGAGTATCACACTCCAGTCGCGGCCAGAAGCCGGCGAGCTCGCCCTCCAGGCTCCAAAACCCTGTCAGCCAAGAGTAAAATCCCGCCTACGCCACAATCCGACCTTCGTCAACCTCGCGAAGGAGCTGAACCTACTCACATCCCGACGCCAACAAAGTCGTCTCAGCCGTCCTCAAGTTTGAGTTCCTCGCCGACACTTGACGCGCGCATGCGGCAGGAGTACGAGACCTTGAAAGCTGATCACGCGGCACTGCAACTGCTTGTGCAGAGCAAGCAGGACCAAGTTCACGTTTACAAGGAGCGGTGGCAAATGCAGTGCGAGGAGAATCTGCAGCTTCAAGCACTTTTAGCCGAGCGGGACACAAGCCAAGACGCATCCGATGAGGCCCAGACGCAGCAGGACTTGTCGCGCAGGATGCAGGCACAATGCGAAGAAATCAAGCGCCTCCAAGCAAACCTCGACGACATGACGCATCAAAACCAAAGCCTCGAAAGCAGTGTGCTCGAATCCCTCGAGCTGGTCAGCGAGAATGGCGCCCGCATGGCTGATATGGAGAGGGAGCTATCTTCAGTACGTGAGAAGCTCGCTCAGGCAGAATCGAAGCTCACAATCACTCAAGAAGCAAGAAATTCGGAGGCGCTGTCACTGGCGAGCGAGAAGGCCGAGCGCGTGTCGGGCCTCGAGAGCGAGTTGTCGAGCGTGCGCGAGAAGCTGGCGCAGGCGGAGAGTCAGTTGGAGGCGTCGAATGCTGCGGCGGGTGACCAAGTGACG
>JAADYG010000131.1:0-54962 GCA_023338115.1 Phytopythium boreale
GCATGCTTGACGACAGCTTTCCCAGTGGCGACCCACTCGACGAAGAGGATGGTTCAGAGCAACAAGTCGCCATCAACGACGTGCTCGAAGAGCTTGAAGGGCTCTCCATTGTCGACTCGACTACACCATCAGTTTCGGACAAGGATGATGTTGTAGATAACGGCAGTGCCGACAGTGATGAAAACAATAATGCGGAATAAAGATATGCACCGATGTACACCATCCTTCACCCCTATATTCACTAAGTCGGCCGTCAACTGACCATAGGCCTTTCCAAAGTGACCACCCAGCGTCCCGGGCGGATGTAACCTCGGCGATCTTCGAGCACACTTCGCCCGCTATTTATGCTTGCGGTTGGGCGGCGTGTCGAGAACCGGATCGCGAAAAGTAGAATTAGTGTGGAATACACTAAATTATGACACATCGCTGATGTTTTTACGAGTACTTGACAAAGGCGTCTCGACCACTTTTGAGAGGGCTGAGGGAGTACCGTGTGCAAGTCGATGTAACCTATGACAGGAGCATTAGGGTATCAGAATACTTCGCCAAACGAACCTAAGAACCAAGGTTCGCGGGTTCCATTCGAGAATCCCCAAGTTGCGCGAACCTGGTTCGAGGGGTTCGCAATTCGAACAAGGTCATGGAAGGCTTGTATTTTTGGCCGAATCCCATCCTCTCTAAACTGGATTAAATCTAGAGAATTTAATTTGTGGGCTGAGTTGTCAACTGCAGTGTCGTACCGTAGGCTCGGTGGACTTGTCGCCATTGATCTCCACAGTAGCCTTGCAGACCTTTTTCGGATAATGTTGTGATCCGAGGACCTCGGAGATTTCTCAACCTCGGTCCGAGGTTGAGAAATCGTGGCGTGCCGTGTGCATAGCGTTGTCCAGCCACTATGCGCTCATACTGAACCAGGCTGGGCGTGTCGTTTGCACGATTCAACGGTCAGAATTCGAGCAACGGCTCGATTGGTGCGTGAATTTCCTCTAATAGATTGTCGGTTTCTTCTCCTCCTTCTCAAGCACAGTGTACGGTAGCGAGACCATCGGTAACGTGTGTTATGCTTTGGAGTTTATTGGCACTCTCCACTAAATATGGATGGACAACTCGTATCTCATCGCAGCTAACTCCTGAAAAACCGTTGACTTCAGCTCTTGGTTTGCTGTATGCTGAAAGAAAAAACGTTCATCCGCTTGTATGGGAATTTCACTGGTCACACACGCGCTCGTCGCTGCAGCCGTCCGTTTATAATCGACGGAGAAAGTGAAACCAGCTCGGAGGATTGCAATGGGGGGAAGACAGAATAGCAATCGCGACGCCATAACGGAATTCGCTCCTCCGCAGCCACTTCGTTCGCCAGCCCCAGCTTCACCGCGCCTCCGCTCCCCTTCAACGTCGTTGCCAATGGCCACGTCCGCCCCGACCAAGCGCCCGTGCAATCAAGTCGACCAATGCGATCGACGTGACTGCTACTTTGGCCACCCAAGCGGCGACCTCTGTCCATCGTTCCCTCAGCCATGCCGCAACTTTGCCCAATGTCGTTGTCGCCACCCGCCATCAACGACTGCCTCGGCGGTCGGGGCCGCCCCATCGCCTCCTCAAGTCCAAGCTCGTGACCCCTGCCGCGATGGTGACGCCTGCACTCGCGCCGACTGCCGCTTCTACCACACAGGTGGCATTTTGTGTCGGTATTACCAGAGCTGCCAGCCAAGAGATGGCTTCGCGTGCGCGTTCCGGCACCCGACGCCTTCGCAACCGGCCCCGGCGCCAATTGTGCCGATGAAAGTGAAGAAGCAGTCGAAGTCGAAGGACGGCGGGCCTCGCGCGCCGAAGGAACCCTCCCCAGCCAAGCCCAAGAACAAAACGCAGCCCAAGACCAAGGGTCCATCGGCCCCCAAGGCGCAAGGTAAGGCAGAGGCGGCACCTGTGTCTTCCTCTCCTGGAAAGCCCGGTGCGAAGTCCAAACAGTCCCCAGAGCAAGTCGTGAATCGTGCCCTCCAAATACATGACCGCATCATCCAGAAAGAGGAAGAACGGTTCCGTCAAGCTGTCATCGAGTCGTCTCAACGCGCTCTCAGCGACGTGGACGGCAGCGACGAGCTCACACGGCGTGCGCTCCAGGCCAAGCTGCAAGAACTGCGCGACCAGCGCGCGGTATTTGTCGAGCTTTCGCGTCGAATTTCGACTGGTCATGGGGTTGGCGGAGTGCCGTTGCAGGAACCCGCCCGCTCGCATTTGCTAAAGCGCGAGCTGTTTCGCTTCAGCGCCCGACTCCCCGCCCTGGCCAAGCGCCTCGAGATCGAACGCAACCTTACCAGCACAGCGTCGCGCTTCACCGTCATTCAGGGCCAAATAGGCTCGGGCAAGAGCACGCAGATCCCCCAGTACGCTGCTGATCTTCCGGACTTCGCTGGGAAGCGGATCATCTGCACCCAGCCTCGCAAGCTCGCTGCCACTAGTCTCGCGGCGCGTGTGGCGTTCGAGTACAGTAGCGGGTGGGACAAGGCTCTGGTCGGTGGCGACGTGGGCTTTCGGGTTGGCGGACGCTACAAGGCATCGAAGCGCACGCGAATCGAGTACGTCACCGAGGCTGTGCTACTCGACATGATCGCGCGCGCTCGACATGGCACTGACGCCAACCCGTTCGAAGATGTCGAGTGTATCATCGTTGACGAAGCCCACGAACGCAGCATCACATGCGACTTGATCATGGGCTCGTTGAAGGAGAACCACACCAAGTGGCGCCACGTCAAAGTCGCCGTCACCTCGGCTACGATTGATCTCGATCTCTTCTCGGGCTTTTTCAACAACGCCCCAGTGGTGGAGATTCCAGGTCGAATGTTCCCTGTCGACGTGCAGTATGTGGAACAAGGAGTGGTCGACGCATCGAACGTCGCCACAATCGTCTCCAAGTGGGCACTCATGATCCAGCAGACGTTTCCTGACTGGAACGACGGCGACATTCTGTGCTTCTTGCCCGGGCAAGACGACGTGTTGCGCGCCAAAGACCTGTTTGAAAGTGGCATCACCCGACTCATGAAGGCTTCGCCCGCTACTGATCGAGCGCTGCTGCAGTGCGTGCAGGCCCACGCTCTCTTTGGCAAGCAAGACGCGGACGAGCAGGCTCTCGTCTTCAAGAAACAGCCCGGAAGTCGCAAGGTTATCTTCTCGACGGATGTGGCTGAGACCTCGGTGACGATCGACGGCGTCGTGTTCGTCGTTGACTCGGGCCTTCGCAAGGCGATGATATACGACCCCGTGCGCAACATGTCGTCGCTGAAGGTTCATACGATTTCGCGCAGCTCCGCGCTCCAGCGCTGCGGTCGCGCTGGACGAACGCGCCCAGGCAGGTGCTTCCGTTTGTACTCACAGCAAGACTTCGACGAGATGGAGATCGGCAATGCAGCCGAGTTATCCCAGCAGCCGCTGACGCTGACCCTGCTGACGCTGTACCACGTTGGGATCGTTCCACAGGATTTCCACTGGATCGAGGCGCCGAACGCGGATGCAATGCAGCGCGCTCAAGCCGAGCTACTCTACCTAGGAGCCATTGATGCCCGCGGTTCTGTGACGCCAATGGGTCGCCTGGTGGCCGAGGTCCAGGTGGACCCAAAGCTGGTACGGCTTATTGATCGCTCAGCGCGGGAAGTGCTCACACAGGTAGGGGTCGACCTTGCGGCAGTGCTGTCGGTGGCGAACATTGCGTACTACCGAGGCAACAAAAACGACAAGGCGAGCAAGGTTGACGCGGATGCCAAGCGTGAGAAGCTCCTGATTCCCGACCAAGGCGACGTTGTGTCGCTGTACCGCACTTATCGAGCGTGGAAAGCCGAGCTAGAAGGTGCAAGCGACGACAACGACGAGTCAGCACTGTCGCCGGCCAAGCCAGAAATCTCAGCAGATGATAACGAGGAGGAGGAGGAGGAGGAGGAGGACACTGCGTGGCGGAGTATGATCGCGCGAAACCTGATCCAGTTGACGTTGTACGCAAAAGAAGCCGTGACGAGGGTCACAACGCTCGCAACTATAGGGGAAGATGACGATGACGACGGCGAGACGCCGTATCAGATGCTCAGGGACGACGGCGATGACGACGACGATAAGATCAGTGTCGTGTCAACGGACAGCAAGATGGGCAGCGCGGGCACGGACGCACCGACTGCGTGCCACAAGAAGCCCAAGCGCAAGCGAAACGAGAAGAAGGCCCGCGCGTGGTGCCTTAAAAACGGCGTGAACAGCAAGGCGATGGGAATCGCATATGCGATGGCGAAGGAGTTGATGAAAACGCTGTCGCGAGCGAAGTTGTGGACTCATGCCGGCGTCAGTGGGGACACAACCGTCGACGCGACCAACGAGCAGCTTCGGCGGTTATTGACCGCAGGGTTCTTCCTGAATGCTGCAGTGAGCAAGCCGAGGTCCGCGGCCGTACCGCGTCGCGGTGGCCCACAGTACTATGCGCTCTACTCTGGAGTGCTGGGCACACTGTTCATGGGCACGTCGGTGCATCTCGTCGAGAAGCAGGGCGGTACGGCCCCTGCTTGGGTCCTTTTCGACAGCATCTTGCGCCTGAACTCGACGACGTTCTTCTCGCTCGCGACGCCGATTGATGAGGCTTGGATCCAGCAGGAGTCGCCAGCCTTCTACGAGTTGTGCTCGAAGAATCGCGCGGAGCTCCCCGTTGAGACGATCGAGTTCGGAGATCTCTCCCTCCCGCTGCTCAAGACTGTTCGGCAAGTCTTACCAGCAGTTGAATCGGTGGGAAGCCCGGCTCAAGTGCACCATGAGCATCGACCGCGAGGTCGGCACGCTGACAGTGTATTGCGCACCAGTCCGCGCGCCACAAATCCGTTCCAAGCTCGGCGATCGCATCAATACGCTGAAGAAGCGCCTCGAGAGGGAAACAACCGAAGAGGTGTACATGGGTACGACACGCGCCGTCCTTGGGAGTGGCTATATGGTGCAGGAGCTCCTGTTTGACAAGGAGTTTGCAGCGATCACCGTGCGCAACCTCCCAGACGTAAGCGACCGTGAAGTGGAGCAGCGGGTCCTGCAATGGACACAGCGCGCCGGCTGCACGGCTAGTGCAATTCGGTCTGCAGATGTGCTTCGGCACAACAGCGGCGGGGCATCTTCTGTGTCTGCGACGATCAAGTTCGCCACAAAAGATGCGGCACACAAGGTCTACGACTTCATGCGAGGCGACAGCAGCGGCGGATCCGGCGAAACGATCAGCGTTACCCCCCTTCGTGTGATGGGAGACCAGTCGAAAGTGACTGCGGCGGGTGCAGAATTTGCTAACCGCATCAAGCTTACGTGGGCAGACGGAGAGGCGACAGGCGACGCAAAGGTCTTCTTCCGTTCGGCCTCGGACGCTAACGCTTTCGTTCGCAGTGCGCAGGTGATCCTGACGACAGCTGATGTGCGGGCGTCTGCGGTGGGATCGCAAGGTGATGCTGTGAAGAGCAGCAACAGCTCAGACCAACTGCCTGCTATTAGTTGCGGCGGTGGGCGAACACCTCCAAAGCCAACTACGAAGCCCGGGACTGCAGTGTCGCCGCAGCCATCAGCTTTGATGATGAAGGAAATGATCGGATCGGGGAACGCGTTCCGAATTATATACGACACCGACGCAATCGACTGTATGCCACTTGAAGACCAGGCGCGACTGCGCTTTTGTGTGCACTTGAAGGGCGGGATGCCCTCCTCCATGGACGAGGTAGAGTTGATGGAGAAGATTTGTCCGACAACACCCAGCGTGGTCTACGCGAAGATCGTGCGCAAGCCAGTGGCAGCGTCCAAGCGAGCCAGCGAAGAGACGGAGCTCGAAGTGCGCTTCCGCCGGATGCTTCCGCTCCTCACGTGCCTTGACGAGACAGCAGTGCACACGGACTTTGTCGACCAGGGCACGCATCGCGCTGGCGTCGTCGTATTCTGCCGCGATTTGCCACGGCTAACCGAGACGTATCAGATGGCACGCGACAGTCCACTCTGGGCAGAGCTCGAGAAGCCCCACGGTCAGCACATCCGGATGGAGATCGAGCACTCATACACGACGACGCTTCATACTGACATGCATCGCTGCATTCGCGACCAGATCGCGCAGATCATCATGTTCGCGCGCGCCAAGAGAGTGAGATGCGACGAGTCGCTGCCCAAGTCGCTTGGCGCCGCATCCAAGAACATGGCGACGCTCAAGTTCCTCGGCGAGCTGGCCGTGTTGAAGCGGGTGAGGGCCAAACTGGAGGAGTGCATGTTCAGCGAGAAAGTCGAGAGCCCCGACCTTCACTTGCCCTTCAGCTTGACCGGGAGGATGATGGTCTCTCAGTGGATGGACAAGCACATCGAGGAAGCCAACCCGCCTGCGCGGTACTTCATCCGCTGGATCTGGAAGCGCAGCGAATTCTGGGTCTACGGCGACGAGGCAGGCCGAGCGTATGCGATTGCGCGTCTTCTCAAGCTCGCGAGTGATATCAAGGCGCTACCAGTTCTGGACCGACTCGTGCGCTTGAATGCCAACAAGTCGCAGAAGGGAAGCATGAAGCAGTGGTTGGCGAAGGCTCCAACTGCTCGTGCACTCTTCAGGTACACCACGCAGTCAGACCGTCGTCTCCTTGTCTCCGGCACTGAAGAGCAAGTCGACGCTCTGGAGAAGGCGCTTGACGCAGAAGGGCTGCTGTTCAAGCTACGAAAGCGCGACGCAAGGACCCAAGAGAACGCAAAACCCGACTGCGGGGTGTGCTTGTCGTCGGTTGATGAGCCTTTCGTTGTGCTAACAACTTGCAACCGCGCGGTCTGCGTCCAGTGCATCCAGCCAATGCTGTGCTCAGCGACGCTGGAGCTGCCAGCGCGGTGCCCCTACTGCGCGGCACCACTGCACGTGGATGATATGTCCAAGCTGCTCGCGGATCCGGACGCGATCACATCGGTCGTGGAGACTGCCGTGTTTAACTACGTGGCCAAGCACAAGGATGTTGCGCTTGTCTGCCCCAAGCCCGGCTGTAACCAGATATTAAGTGCGTCGAGTGTCACGGGAACTGGCGACGCGGCCGCTGGCGGGCGGTGCGTTTACTGCGATCAGTGCCAAGGGCCCTATTGCTTGGACTGCACGGAAGCTGCAGGCGGCCGCACCGTACCTCGCCACGTCAGACAGACGTGCGAAGACTTCCGCGCACAGCAAGTCTCGCCGCAAGTCGCCCAGCACTTGCGCGTTATTCAAGATCAGATCCTGAATCTGGCGTGCCCGCACTGCCGCGGCGTGTTCCTGGACTTCAGCGGTTGCACGAGTGTCTGTTGTGGCAATGCAGAGTGTGGCCGCTACTTCTGCGCGAACTGCCTCGACTTCAGCTCGACTTCGTCGGCTGACACGCACAGTCACGTCCAACGCTGCCCGAGCAACCCGAGTCCAGCCGGCAGCGGCGGCCTCAAGGGCTACTTCGTCTCCGATGAGCAACTTGCTGCTACGCACCGCAGCTTGCGCACGCGCAAGCTCGAAGCGTACTTCCTCGAGAAGCTCGTGAGCGAGACAACACGCGGCGCGGTCTTCAAGCGCATCGCCATGGACCTGCAAGACCTCGGCATCGGCCTTTCAGTCCATCTGCATGGCAAGGACGGGTTTTCGTACGGCGAGGAGGAGCCCGAGACGCCTCAGGACGCGGCGGTGCGTCGCCATGCGAGCCACGTGCGCGAGAAGCTGCTGAACATGCGGTGCCCCAAGTGCGGCCTCGTGTTTGTCGACTTCGACTTCGACTCGTGCGCTGCGCTGCGCTGACGTGCGCGAACCCGCAGTGCAAAGGCGGATTCTGCGCGTACTGCCTCGAGAACTGTGGTGACGACGCCCACCAGCACGTGTCCAAGTGCGCCAAGAACCCCAACCGACCGTACTTCTACGTCACGGAGGAGCAGTTCCGACTGGTGCACAAGGAGCGGCGCGAGAAGCTGATCATCCCGTACTTGCGTGACGTCGTCAGAGCCAAAGAGGGCGCGGACATGGTCAAGCGCGTGCACGCGGCTCTCGCAGACGACTTCCGAAGCATCGGCGTCGGAATCGCCGTGCCGTAAGCGCGCAAGTGTCCAGCGGACGAGGATAAGATGCCGCTAGATCGATCTAACCCGCTCCATGTGTGATGAATCGATCGCAGTTGCACCTAGAAACACCCGCGAACGGCTCCTTTGACCTTATCACTCTCTCTGTCTCTCGTCGTTGCCAAGCTCTGCTCCATTATATTGTCCAGAGTCTCAGAAGTAGATGCGTCTGATCGCGGCTAAGCTCCTCATAATCTCGCGATAAGATGCAGCGGCGAAGCTCTATCTTCTCGGTAAGTTTCGCCGCTCTGATCTGCTCTCACACGGTGCGAATCCGTGTGGGAGCAGATAAGAGACCAACTTGGGAGGCGGGTCCGCTGACTGAAGTTCTGAGGTGGTTCAAGGTGCTGGCCACGCACAGCACCCGTCAGTTCACGATCCGAGACTTTGAGCGCACGATGCATCCCGCTTCCAGTGCCCGGCTTGAGTGGGGCATTGTCCAGCACTACGTCGCTGACGCCGGCTTTGGGTTTCTGCGGCACGAGGAGGACCCGAGCGAGGTCAACAACGTCTACTTCCATATCACGAGCTGTGACGTGCAGTCCCCACCCCCGCGTGTCGGCGAGCTCGTGCTGTTTTCGAAAGACGGGAGCTCGCCACGGGCCGCGGTCACAACTGTCCGTCGCGTCGCCCTGACACAAGACGAAGCTCCTGGAGAGGGGATGCCCCCCTCTGCAAGATCCGCGCTCGATCCAAGCGAGCCGAGCCCCTTGCACGAAGATCGCTGCCGTTCGCCGTCAAGAACCGACCCTCCAACCACGCGAGACTCCGCCCCTGCCGCGCGCTGACCGACGCCGGGACGACAGAGCCAACGTGCAACTGCCAAAGAGTGTGCAAGTCAAGCAACAAATGCTCGCAGAGGCGCCATCTCAATTCAAAGGCAGCAACTGCCCGCGGTTTGTGTACGTCGACCTGGACAACGTCTGGGTCAGCTTTGTGCGCGCCGAGCACCTAGTCGCCCGGTTCCCCGGGGCAGCGTCAACACGCGATTTGATGCTCAATCTCGACGGCTTCACGCGTCGACTTGCTGCTGGAGCAGCCGGCAGCAGCGTCATCCAACTCATGGCGTTCTACTTCAACACGCCGGAGGCCATTGCGGCGCGACTGCGCCAGTTGAGCCACGATGGTGTCGCGTGGGATGTGAGGAAGCAAGAAACGATGACGGACACGACAATGCAGCTGGAGCTACTGAACGCGAAGCGGCCTTGTGCGGCTCACCCGAAGACGCTGGTGCTCGTCACTGGGGGTGGCAACATCGCGCCGAACGGCATGTGCTTCCGAGAGATTATGGACCTGTACCTGCGCGACGGCTGGTTCGTGGAGGTGCACGCGTGGCTGTTCACCATGGCGCGCAGCTACATCGAATTCCAGCGCGAGTACGCGTCCTCTGTGGTCATCCGCCCTTTCGACGACAAGGCAGTGGGCGACATCGTCCGCACGCGTCGGCCGAAAGTGACAGAACGGACGCAGAGGAAGCGACTCGTTCCGCCAGACGCCAAGAACGAAGCTAAATCAGCCGTGCCGATGGCTGCGCTGATGCAGGCGATGGAAGCAGTGCGCGTGTCGCCGGCTCCAAGCAGCCAGCCACGCGCCAGCGCGCCAGCAAAGACTTCACCGACGCAGACGTTCTGTCCGGACCAGTACACCAGCGTGATCCGCCAACTCGACGGCCGCGTCGGCGAGCTGTACGTGCCCACCGGTCTCGCAATGCTCGTGCAGACCGGGGTGGTCGATGCGAGCAGCTCGATCCACGAGGCGGACTAAGAGACCCAGCTCCTGCTTCTGAAGATGGCTCTTCACGACGAGATGGACGCGGCGACACGGCGTGAGCTGCAGGCCGAGCACGCTGCCGTTTAATTGCTTACATCTTTGCGTTCGCACCTCGTGCATCATTGCAGAAAGAGCGGCGAACAGTACACGTTTAGACGAAATTAATGCACCAATACTGCCTGCTCGCCATCTCCATGAGCTGCAAAGTGTCTACAAACGTCCGCCGGCGGTGTTTATGATGGCCAACTCGATGGTCCCTATCCGTCGTCAACCTCCATTCGGCTAAGATTTCACCGCCCACCTATCAATAAATTTAGCTGCACCGTTCGCTACAGTAACCGAAAGGATACGTTTACTCCGTTCTTCGCTCACCAGGCAGCAGCTCGTCCTCTATTCTCAGCGTCTGGATCCACTGGGGCGCGTCTCACCGGTGCGGGGCTACCGCTCTCTGGTCTGCTGCTGCACTCTTACGATGCACAACGGCAGCAAATCGGCGTCTTCACCTCTGATCCCATCCGTCGTCCTCATCGACGTGCTCGCCTCCAACACCAGTCGTAGTCGCAGGTTTAGTTCAAAACTTTCCAAGCGCGCAACAAGCCGAGACAAGAACGATCTCAACTAACGGCCGGAGATAATCGACGCTGAACCGCCAGTTCTTGATCCGGTTGCTGCTGATGATGTCGGGTATCCCGGCACAAGCCCACGCGCCGCCGATGCTCCCGATGTTCGTGTGCCACGAGTGCCAGGGCTGCTTCCCGACCGAAGCCATTTTCAGCCAGCACCTCATGGAGCACAACATGCTGCGAGCTCTCAAGGCGAGGCCAGTGGCGTACTCAGGTGTCCTGCCGGGGCAGCAGGCCATTTCCCCACCGGCGCAACAACCATCACGCGCATCGGGTCTCGCCCCCAAGAGATTTCCCAAGGACGAAGTGCCTGCCAATCAGACAGCGCAAGGGCTTGCAGACGGCGTCGTGGTGTACTACAACGGAGCCGGCGGCTACGGGTTCGTCAGGGGCACCGCTCCTGGCGCACCCATCGGTCAAGTCTACTTCCACATCTCGGCCTGCAACATGCAGTCGCCAGCACCGGCGCAGGGCGAGCAGGTCCAGTTCACCGAAAAGCGGGGTCCGAAGGGGCCGCTCGCGATACAGCTCGTGCGGACGGCCCTCAATCCCAGCAGGGCTCACATGGGGACATCCGGAGCAAGCCCGACTAATCCCGGAGATGAACCGTTCGTCCACGGTGTCGTGGTGAAGTACGAGGTCCTTGGCGGATTCGGATCGATCGCCAGGCTCGACGCGCCGCTGCCAAGCGCTGATCTCCACTTCAAGATCGGCTCCTGCGACATCAAGCGGCCTCCGCCGACCGTGGGCGAGCGCGTGATGCTGGCAGAGTCGGTGGGTCCAAAGGGACCAACCGCGTCGATGGTGCGGCGCATGTCACTTCCGGCTGGTGCAGCAGAGGCAGATCGCGAAGCAAGCAAGCTAAAGTCCAAGAAGAAGAAGGCAGCGGCAAAGGGTAAAGAGAAGGCAGCGGCGAAAGGGAAGCCGACGCTTTCGCCTGACGGTCTCGTAGCGGCTCTGACGCGCGCGATGCAGATGATGCTCCGTAGTCCGACGGCTCGCGGAACCGGCAGCGAGGAGCAACAGCCAACTCCTCAGCAAGCACGGCGACCATCACCAGTCTCGGAAGCCCCCCTACGTGCGGATCAATACGAGGACATGGTCCACCTGCTTGAATCAGCGGAGAGCGGTGAGATATACCTGCCGTCCGCTATAGCGATGCCGAGCCGAACACGCCCCGTCGAATCCAGCACGATCCGAGCGGCCGACTCCGCCACGCGACGAGTCCTGCTACTGGATGCTCTCCGAGAGGAAGCCGACAGCGTGCGGCTCAACGACCTCGTCGCGAAGTCGATGGGTGAAGGCGCGATGAAGTTAAACTTTGGCTACGTGTTGCCTCCGTCACCGCCCGGCAGCACCCGCAGGCGTCCTGTTGCTGCTCGTCCGCCGCCGCCTCCACCAGTGCCGGAGCCTCCGCGTACGATGCGCTGCGATATCTGCATGAACGATGATCCGGTCGAGGACATGTTCATTGTCAGCGAGTGCGACCACGCGTACTGCCGCGACAGTATGCGCAACTATATCCTCGGCCGCATAGACGAGCAGGACGTGACGCCCAAGTGCCCTCACGACGGCTGTGAGATGGTGCTCTAGGACGGCGACCTCACCCAGGTGCTCACCATCGACGAGCAGCAGCTC
The DNA here is from genome assembly GCA_023338115.1 of Phytopythium boreale. Lineage (NCBI taxonomy): Eukaryota > Oomycota > Peronosporomycetes > Pythiales > Pythiaceae > Phytopythium > Phytopythium boreale. The sequence continues at coordinate 12,114 of JAADYG010000131.1, forward strand.
TACTACGACACGTGCATGAACCTCGCCGTCGGCAGTGTGCCCGACGTGTTCAAGTGCCTCGACGAGAACTGTCGTGGCGTGATCGTGCTTCCGGCCAACGACCCGCACTTCACTTGCCCCCTGTGCCACTCGGAGCGCTGCGTGGCGTGCAACACCCGCGCGTGGCACGATGGGCTGACGTGCGAGCAGCTCCGACAGCGCGAGCGCGACAGCGAGCTCCAGCCAGAGCAGTTGCGCGCGTTGTACGGCAACCGGGTTGTGTACCAGTGCGGAGGCCGCGGCTTCGGACCGATTGAGCACCAGTACTGTCACAATCTGCAGACGCACCAAGGCGAAGCGAGGGGCAACGCCCGCATCCGGAACAACTGCCCACGGTGCGACTGGTTCGCAGCCGACATTGCGGCCTGGCCGCGCTGGAACGAGCAAATGCCGGCGCAGTAAGCTATAATAGGCGACGCGACAAGGGTGGGCGTCCGAGCAGCGGCCGGGACCCTCCGCTGGAGCGGTGTGACTTCATTGATGAGCTCCCAATTTCACTACATTTTTGTATGGTAGGGGTGCCAACCCATTTTTGCATACGTCGCACGATAACGGAACATCGACTAAATTCATTGCTGCTCGCGCGGAGTCATGGGCAAAGACGGCGAAGCGTCAACGACCTCGTCCTACCCGTGAAAATCCAGCGGAGAACACCGAGTACTGTATCTCTTCCGAAAGCGATTGGCAGCGCAACATTCAGCCGCCAAGTCATCGCGACGAGCGTGTGTTCCCCTCAGTTTGTAAGCACGCCCAGTTTACAAAGCTCCTGGACGGATCCCCCAACGCATTAGGAACGGCTAGGAGTCGTGATCTGTCCGGCCGTGTTTGTTGACGCAAGGCACCCACAATCCAGCCACTGAAGATCACGATTCGCGATCATTTCGATCTCCGCAATCGGCAGAACGCGCACAGGACAACACGCCGCGCCGCAACCGCCGGATTTTCTTTCTCTTCCTTTCGTGTCCAACGAACAGCAAACGTCACGAGCGCCGTGCGACTGTGCGATCGGTTTGCGAGCCGCCCAAAGCATAATCAGGGTAATCACATGTGGCGCCGAGCAAATCCCGCCGGATGACGCTCCGAGCCGCGTCACTCACCCGTAAAGCCCTGTCGTACAGCAAAAGCCGCAGGGAAATCCGGTGGTCTCGACGTCGCATCAACTCTCGAGCGCGTCAGGTGACTGGGGGTTCTCTCGTGATGGTGTAAAACGTTACGTACGTACTGTTCCGTAAACCCGTCGATTGCAACGGTAGCCGTTCAGTGGTACCCATGGCGTGGGCTCTCGTACAGTACTGTACAGTACAACGGCGTTGAACTATCGCTGCTGAACCTCGCTGCTGATGCTAACCGGCCCATGACTGAGCTCGGAAGCTTCTCGGACTCCTCGTCGCTCACTTTCGAACTCTCCGCCTCCGACGCACCCAGCCCCTCCTCCTCCCCCTCAACCCCTCCATCTAGACCCTAAACGATGCAGCACGCGACCGCTCTTGTGATCGGCCTGGCGCTCGTGGGCGGCGCCGCGGCGCGGCCGACTTACCCCGCGCGCCTCCCGAACGGCGCCAACGTGCCGGGCGTGGCGGCGCTGGGCCACACCAACCCCGAGGGCGGCGGCGCCAACAACGAGTTCGGGCTGGACTTCGCGTCGGCCGGCCACGAGTGGACCGCCGGCTTCTGCGCGCAGGACTCGGACGGCGACGGGCAGACCAACGGCCAGGAGCTCGGCGACCCGTGCTGCGAGTGGGTGCAGACGTCCAACGCCGTCGTGCGCTGGACCGAGGGCATCTCCCACCCGGGCGACGCCTCCGAGACGTCCAACCCGTCGCTCTGGGCCAACATCACGTGTGGATCCAGCTCGGGCTCGTCGTCGGCCACGGCGGCGGCCGGAAGCACCGCCGGCTCCAGCGCCACCGCCTCTTCGTCGGCCACCGCGTCTTCGTCGTCCTCGGCGTCCACGCCCACGCCCACGCCCACGTCCAGCGGTGCCGACGTCGCCAGCGTGTCGGTCGTCGCCGTCGCGGCCATGGCCACGGCCGCCGCCGTCTTTGCGTAACGGACCCCACGAGGCTAGAGCTGCCCGTCCTTCCTTATCACCCAATACATGTCGACGTTTTGCTAGACACGTCTTGTCCATCGACTTCTACAGTTGCGGACTCAACTGCTGCAGCTTCTCAGCCGCCGACAAGCGCTGCAGCTCGTCCTGGAAGCTGCGGGAGCTCTGCTCTGCGTGCTCCTTCCACGTTGCCACTAGACTCTCGTCCTGCTGCTCCGCCCCGCCGCACTCCTGGCTGCGCACTGCCGCCTCGAGGTACAAGTCGAACTTGCCCAGGTGCCGGTACGCATCCGCGAAGTTCCACCACGCGGCCCCGCACTCGAACGGGTCGGATGCCTCGGCAAAGCGGGTCATCGCGTGTGAGTACATTTGGATCGAGAGCAGGTAGTGGCCCTGGCCCAATGCGCGCTGCGCCAGGTCCGTCACAACCTCCCACTTGAGTCGCATCTGCGCCGACTGCGTCTGGCTGCGGCCTCCTACTGCTTGACCACCCTCCTCCCTCGTCTTCTTGTCCATGGACCAGAGCCGCAGCGCCGCTCGCCACGCCTCCTTCCGCGACGTGTCGCTCGCTTCGCCGCCGCAACGCTGCAGCCCAACGGCGCAGAGCACGAGCATGTCGCGCTCCAGGTACGGAGCCGGCGGGATGTCCTGCACGTACGTCAGGTACTGCACGCTCTGCTCCCACTCGCCCCGCTGCTGCAGCTGGATGGCAGCCAGCAGCAGCCACAGGGGGAAGCTTGGCTCGCGCGGGAAGAACACGATGAGCTTCGCCAGCAGCCGCAGCGAGCCGACCGTGTCGCCCACGTGCATCTTAACCAGCGCGAGGTCTTGGAGGATCTCGGGGTCAAAGATGGAGGAGGGCGCATCACCATTCGCCCTGCTCTTGGTCGCGCACTCGAGCGCGGAGCAATACGAGTCGTGCGCGCGCATCAGGTTGGACGAGTCGTACGACGAGTGCCACGTCATGTGATGCGAGTAAGCGAACGGGATCATGAACTCAAAGTCCTCGACGTCGAGCGAGTCCTTCGCCTTGGCGAATTTCTCGAACACGAACGCGGCGCTCCAGAAGTCGCCGGCGCTACAGAGAGTCATGCCCACGCCGTCCAGGATCTCGAGCACCGACGCCTCCGGCCGCTCCACCAACGCGTCAGGAACAACGCCCAGCTGCAAAGCCGCGTTGTAAAGCTCAACACGCTCGCGCTCCTTCTTGATGAGCCTCAACATGATCCACCGCCGCAGGAACAGCTGCAGCTTCCTGAGCGCGAGCTTCTCCAGCGCCGCCTGGAACTTCCGCTTCACGCTGTAGCCGCCGTAAAACCGCTGGATTCGACGACAGGCCGCGTCTCGCACGTGCAGCCGATAGGAACTCACTAACGCTCTCCATTTCCTGCGGCGAGTCGTGAGCTTCAACCACCGCTGGATCCGCCGCGCCATCACGAACTTCCTTCGATAAATCCGCGGGCCAACGTACTTGCGAAAGAAGCAGCATACCCGCGTTTGAGCGGCTCGCCTCCTCTCATCCGCTGCGACTTCTTCCTGCTTATTGTCGGCCGGTGTTGTTTCGTCGGGTGTCGCTGGACGAGGCACTGGCTCCGCTAGGAGTGAGATCAGCGCCTTCTTTGTTTGTCGCTGGCGAAATTTAATCAGTAGGACGCCCGCGAACCTCGCAGACAGCGTCAAATGCGTCAATAGCTCTTGCGCTCTCTCGCGTCTCCGCTCAAGCTGGAATTGTTCCTCATCTTCAAGTGATTCGACTCGATCTTTGGCGTCCTCGGCCACGGGTATAGATTTGTCCTCTTCACGCTTAAGCCGTCGCGCTCGATCGCGAGCCCGGCGTCGTACACGAACAAGCCGTTGGATGACTCTAGCAGCCAGTTGCAGCCCGAGAATGCTGGGGTGGGAGCTCGCATATGCTTCGTCACTGCTCACGGAGTCATCTTGGGCGTCCACGTCTTCTCCCGCCATTGCGATCCGCATTACTGCCTCCAAGAGAGTGTCGGCGACAGCGATCGCATCAGATTCTGCTGACACTTCGCTCGTGGCATCAGCGACTGACCCGTTATCCAGCGCGCCGACCGCATGTTCCCACCTCGGAGGCCTGTAGTACGACACGCTGATGTTTCCGTCCATGAACAGGTAAATCGCATCCATCTCCTCCGTTTTGCGGCGGTGGCGAGAGGCCTCGAGCTTGGCACGGTCCTCGGCGCTCAGCACGTGGTTCACGTCGTAGATCTGCGGCCCAGCCACCCACCGTTGCCTCTGCGCGTTCAGTTACGACCGCAGCTTCTTCTGCTGGACGTAATTGAACCAGAACCGCGCCGTTTTCCTCATCAGAGCGACCGACCGGGAGTAGTACACGAGCTCGTCCTTGGTTCCGCGCTGGGTGAGCACTCGCGCAGCCTTCTCGGACCGAAACTTGTACCAGTCGAACTCCGCAGCTTGCTGCTCACCCGCCTGCGATTCACTCCGCAGGGGCGATCGATTCAGGTCTGCATTGTCGACAGTTGATCGACTGTTCCCAGATGGAGGTGACAGCTTGCTGATTGGTACGTTGACCAAGCAGCGCAGGCTACTGTTGGGTCCATTCATAGGTGGCGGAGCCTGGCGCATGCGCTTCTTGGACGCTTTTGACAGGATCTTCGCGTCTTGTTGCGGGATTGCTTTGCGAGGTTGCTCCTTTTGTGGAGACGACGGCGCTCGGCCGGTCAGATTCGTGGTGCAGCCCTCACACTTCCACTGGGCGATCATCGACTGGGCAGCCATGGCGGAGACGCGCCGCTTGGGGTCTGCTCGCTCTTCCAGCGCCGGGTGCTGCTTGAGCGGTGGCGCAAAGCAGTAGAGGCGGCGGCAGAAGCCGCACACGCTGCAGCGAGCCAGCAGTTTGCCGTTCAAGTCGCTCTTGCAGCGGTCGCAGCACCCTCGCAGCATGTCACGGTGGGCGACACTGGCACTCTTGTTCGGCGAGAGTGGTCGTCGAGTGAACACCTTCGGCTGAACTTCGATATTGCGACTGCTGAGCGCGCCGTCGTTGTTCCCACTATCGCACGGACACACACGGTCAGCGCGATCAGAGCTACTAGCAGCCTCGCGTGAGATCAGCTCGGTTGCACCTGTCCACGCGCGACACCGGTCGGCTACACTGGGATGATCGTGGCCCTTGTCGCCAAGTCGGAGCTCACCTCCGACGCACCCATCGTAGTTTCCACCGACCTTTGAAGCAGAGGGGAGCGGGGCCGACACCGCTCTAAGTTCAGCCCCGCCACCTTTCCCGGGACTAGGCGGCCCTCGATGTGTCGCACTCATCCGCGCGCTCTTCAGCTCTTGGCGACCCGTGCAAGGCGGTTCAATCCCGCGTTCTCGATCGACGGCTGGTGCTGTAGCCATCCGCACTCTCGACCGCTCCCCACTCTATGCCTTGCCTTAGCCGCGCCTCCTTTTCAAACGCCCTCAATCCGCAATCCATCGCACACAAACGGGTTGATAAGCTCAGCCGCAGTCTATTTTTGAAAACATACCTATGGAGCATTGCGGGGCCGAAGTCCCGCGCTCGCTCAGCCACTCGCCGTCTCTTGAAGCTCACCATGTTGTCGCTCGCGCTGTCAGTGACTGTTGTGGCGCTGAATGCTGTCACCATCGTCATCATGACGCCAAAAGCCCGAGTGCACTCCTCACGTTGAGGACGGATGTGAGACGTACTTCCAGTCCCAACCTTGGCGGCGCAGCTCGACTGTCGGCCAGTAGTGGTAATCCGTCTTCAAGGTGAACACCTTGGGCTTCGTGTTGATCGAGATCGTCTTCAGACGGACCGAGTCGCGGTTGCCCAGCTTCTCGACGACGCGCAAGAAGTCGTCTAACGTCCCGGTCGGGTTGCCGTTGACTTCCACGATCCAAATCGTCGCCCGAAGACCGTACTTGTGTGCTGGTGAGCCGTAGCACCACCGCGAGCAGTACACACCGCCACCTTCCTCCGGAATATACCCGAGATTCGCGACGGCGTAGTGCGGATTCTGGATCACCAGACCGCACCAGACTACTACACGATCGGTTCCCATGGCGGACAACTGCGACGTGTGCACGGAGACCTCGAGTTCCTGCTGGTTGCGAATGATCAGCGCGCGTATCTCATTTTTCTTGCAGGCTGCCAGCTCGACATCTCCATCTCTCACGACGACTTGGCCGTCAATCGCGAGCAGCAAATCACCACTTTCAAGCTTGGACGCACAATCAGTACCCGCAGCGCAGCGCTTGATACCCAACACTTGACGCTTGTCTTCGCAGCAGCTCTCCAGTTTCTGTATCCACTCATCCGAGAGTCCTAGTCCCGCGCGAGCTTTTGAAAGCGAGTACGTCAGCAATTGCGCCGGGAAGATGGTCACTGTGTCCGGTACACGACCATTGCCGTTGCGTAACTCGTCGATAATAGGCCGGACGACGCTTACTGGGAGTCCGCGGAAGACTTCCTTTCGCCCAGTCGCATCCTGGTAGCTGAACGACAGCCACAGCGCGTTCACGTGCCCGACTTCATCCATGAACACGCCGCCGACAGACTTGGTGATGCGGTCGAAGTGAAGCACTTCAACGTTCGACGCCTTGTAGCGAGGAGGCTGAAAGTCACGCAACACGAGGCGATCCGTCTTCGTCACTACCGACTTCATCGTGACGACTGTCCAGTTGCTGCTGAGCCCAATGTAGTCGGTTGAATCGCCCACCTGGAGAGGCTTGTCGGCGAACACAGCGCTTTCGATGTGGGTGGCAACCACGCCGAGCTGGCTTGGGTCGTACTGAACGATGGCGAAGTTGTGCACGGGATGCACAAAGACGACCTTGGCGGGAATCTCGACTGACGCTGCGATCGTCACAAGCACGTCTCCAAGTGCGATAGGAACCGTATTCTGGTCCACGAGGACGAAGCCCTTCTCCGTGTCGATAACGAGGCCCATGCCGTGATAGCTCGAGCTGGAGATACCGTCGATCATGTAAGGGATGTCGAAAGACACCATCACCAGGGACAGCAGCATCTTTTTTCCGAGTGCACTTCCACCTGGGAAGCTCAATGGCGCCGGCGCGTAGCTTGGGTTCTGCATCTTGACCGACGCCAACTGTGTCGACTCGTCACCACATGGTACCGAGTACCAGAGTCCATCCTCGTCGTTTCGCGTGCAAATCTGGACTGGAAACCAAAGCCGATCCATCATGATGAACGCCGTGCGGACGCGGTGCCGGTCGCGAATCATGAAATATCGCAGCACAGTGCGATAGCCATTCGGCAAGGCTGAAACGACCCGGACAAAATCGTCCAACGTGGGAGTGGGCTTCCCGTCGATCGCCGTGATGATGCAGGGCTGGACCAAGTGCGCCTTCATGAACATGTGACCGGCTTGGGCAAGGTACACTCCGCCGACTGGAAGCGACGCGTTGCGCGCCTGCTGGTACGAGAGCGAGTGCACGATTCCTCCGCCAATTTCGAAATAACGGTCTGGGGTGATCGCGTGGAGGTCCTGCACATCGATAGTGGCGACATGGAGAGTATTGCCACGCTGGAACTCGATCTCAACCGTCTTGCCGACGTGCGAGTCGAGAAAGTCCTCGACACCATGGAATGTCGTTTCGTACCGCCCGTTGAACTTGATGAGCACGTCGCCCGTTTGAAGTTTCTTGTCTGCTGGGCCGCCTTGAATCACTTGATCGACCACAAGCATTCCCGTTTCGGACGGAAACTTCTGGCGAATGATTTCTTCGGTTGCAGTGGGAACCCCAAGGCGCCGCACCTCATCGAAAGCTGTGTGGCGGAAGATGGTCTGCAGCGTTCCTCGCGCCACGTGCTCTCCGTTCTGGATGCACTTGAGCGCCCGCACGACGCGATCCAACGGCAAGTAGAACGACGACGCAGCCTTCTTGGCGCCTCCAGCGTTCAGCGCGATTGCACAGCCGTCAATGTTGAGCACCGGGGAGCCGCTCGATCCGCCCGACGTGCTGCTAGCAGCAGCGAAGTAGAATGTGTTGAAGTCGTTGTAGGTAGAGGAGCCGTAGGACGGCGCGTCGCGGTCCAGCTTGGCGAGGATGCCCGGCAGAATGGACAGCTTCTCGCCGGCGTCGTTGCCAACGACGCGGATCTCGACACCAACTGCGATAAATCAGGTGCGTTGAATCTTGTTAGCATTGAGTTCCACCATCACTTCAACATTCAGCAACAAGCGGCTCACCTTTCGCGGCCTCCGGTCGCAGCGGTATCTCGTGCAGCTCCAGGAACTTGACTTTTTGTGGGTCAAAGCGGAAGAAGCCGAAGTCGTGCACTGGGTCGCTGTGAATCGATGGGTATGCAACGCAATCGTCACATTATTCTCCACACTCGCCATATTCGCAACAGACTCGCACGGTGCCGCACCGGTAGATGGGGACGAGGTCGACCTCCTCCTTGTTGAGGAAGATGGCGTCGGCGACGACGGGGCCGGGCGTGACGACGTGGCGGTTCGTGAGGATGATGCCGCGCGCCAGGTCGACGACGAAGCCCGTGGCGACACTGAAGGACGCGCCGTTGCCGTCGAACGCGCGCACGCTCAGCAGGCGGATGCTGACGATCGCACGGATCGACTTCTCCAGGCTCACGAGCCAGCGCTTGGCGTCGCCGCTGCCGTCCGTCGCGTTGTCCATGCCCAGCCCGTTGAGTCCGTAGCTCGGCGGCGGCGGGGCGTCCACCCGCTCGCGCGCCAGCGACTTGACGTCCGCATCCTCGTTCTGCGCGTCGTCGTCCATGAAGACGGGTTCCTCGTCCAGTTGGTCGTCCATCGCCCTAGTGCTGTAGTCGGTCGCCGTCGTCTAGTGAGAAAGTGCGGGCGACTAAGAGGAAACGAGCGCGGGAAAGGAGGAGGGGAATACGACGAGAACGGGCAACACGTACACACGTAGAGGCGCCCGGGAGATGCTCGTAGACGCGCGGAAACGCAGCGGCGGATGCGCAAGCTGACGGGTCGATCGCCGGGTCGGAGGGGGGACGAGACGAGAGATCGACTCACTCGGTTACTGACTGACCGACTGACCAAGGAGGCGAACAACAGGAAAAAGAACGGCGCAAGGAAACTGCAGTTTGCGATACAAGACGTACTGTAGATCTCCGACTAGGTACGATTACCGATCCACGCCGAAAGCACCCATTATGTTGTATCACGTTTCGCAGGTTTCTGAAGAGCAAGAGACAAGGCGCAACAGTCACTGTACAGGGAGTTTGCACGCGGTAATGCTCTTATGTCCGTCCGATTCCGACCTTATCCTTCACGAACCCACCACATTCAAACCTTGACCGACACGCAGAGCCACTTCAACACGGTCAAGTGGTCATCACCTCGCCTCCCCCTGCCAAACCCCTCACATGGGCGGTGTCGTCTCCTCCTCCTGCATGCGCGAGCCCTCGGCGATCGCGTCCTCGCGCGACTTCTCCCTGGCCTCCCGCGTGACACCGTCGCCGAACTCGCTCCTCTCCTTCTCCGGCGCCGCCATGGCCGCGTCCACGTCCGGCCCGAACGGCCGCGAGCCGCCCCCGCGTCCGACGTCCTGCTGCTTCGACTCCGGCGGTTGCGAGCCGTACTCCAGTCCGTCGCGGCGCTCCGTCTTCTTCTCGCCCAGGCCGTCCGCAAACGCCGTCTGCGCCCACTGCTTCTCGAACTCCTCCTCCGAGCCGCAGCCCTCCAGCGTCGTCTTGCACTGCGGACTCTTCTCCTCCGCGCTCGGCCGTGTCCACGTGCTCGTCAGCTTCTTGGCGCCGCCGTCCACCATGCGCTCGTGACAGGCCTTAAGCCGGCCCGTCGAGTCCTCGTAGCGGCGCCGCTTGGACGACGCGAGCACCCGCTCGCCGTCCTTGTCTAGGATCGCAGAGTAGCTGAACGAGTACGACGAGTACGAGCTGCCCGACTCGTCCGGCGCCGGCGGTTGGACCCTACGCTTCTCGCTCGATTGGCTCTCCTTCTGGCCAGTAGTGCCCGTCATACTGTCGAAGAACTCGTGCTCGCCGTCCCGCGCCATCCACGAGAGTGTCGACGGCGACAGCGTGGGGAGCGCCGGCAAGAAGCGGTGGACCTCCTCCTCCAGCAGCGAGAGCTCTCGCTCGGCCAGCTGGTGCCAGCGGGACAGCAGTCCGCCGCCTGAGCCCGTTGACAGCCCAGCGCTGCGGCCATTGCTGACCAAACTCAACGATCGCGTCGCCGCCTTGGACGCGCGCTTGACCAGCGATCCGCAGCCGAACATCTTCTCCAGGACCGAATTCTTGAAATGAGCGTCCAGGGGGGAGAAGGATCGCTGCTGCGCTCGCGAGGGCGTCGACTAACGGTCCGATCCGCGCGTTGAAGTTCTCAGGTCCCTGTCCCATGCCTGGGACCGCAAGCCACCCACCCACCATTCGCCACGCGTGGGGATTTTCAGGTCACGGTCGTCTCACTTATTAGCCATATTTTACTTATCGTTGACCCCTTCACGCCTGCCGAGTGGAGCACATGCCGCTCGGAACGAGTGCTCGACCGCGAGCTTGACCACGTTGCACCTTGGCACGCACCTCTGCCGCGCTCAGACCGAATCAGATGCCTGTCATCTCTTAACCCCCTGATACCCTGCGCGCATCATCTGAGAAAACGACTGGAAGAGCCCGACCAGCGGCGCAATAGTAGACCGGTGCACAAATACCGCACTCCACCCGCTGCTGGGGACACTCGACCAATATGGACGCGCTTGCTGCCGCTCTGCGCCGCGACGACGCGCGCTGGACGCCCGCGGGGCTCGCGACCGCGCTCAGACTCGGAATGTGCGCGCGCTGCTGCCTGCGCTTCGCCAACGTCGATACGCCGGGCGTCTACGAGTGAGTGCGACGCGCCGTCCAACGCGACACGCGGGTCAGCTCGTCTACTGGTTGCTGACTGTGGTGCTGCTGCAGTCTCGAGGAAGAACAGGTGCGCGATGCGATGCGGACGTTCCTGAGCGACGCGAGCGAAGACGCGGCCGTCGTGGACGCGACCCCAGGTGCGGTATGATGCTCAACCACTGGGAGCAGTCGCCATACTAACGCACACTGGCGACTGCCTGCAGCCGGGCGGTGCGCGTGCTGCGTGGGCGTGCTCAGCGGCGCGTTCAAGGCGCAGGTGCTCGCGGACGTGCAGCGGCTGGCGCTCGAGCGCCGCGACGACGCCGACACGTTCGCGCTCAACATCAAGCTGCCGAGCGTCGTGCTACTGCGCGAGTACGCGCTGCTGGCGCACCTGCGGGCGGAGGTCGCGGGCTTCGGCGGCCGCGCGCCCGCGGACCTCAAGGACGTGCTCAAGGTGCGTGCGTCAGTTGGACTCGTCTATTCTATTAAGCTCATCGCTAACTGTGTGACGCTACTTGCCAGTCGCTGGTCGCGAGCGACATCGCCGCGCTGCTCAGCAATGCCGAGTGCTCCAACGCGAGCGACTTCGCCGTGCTCCTGGACATCACGCACCCCGAGTCCGCCGACGAGGTCAAGCAGATCCCTGCCATCAAGGTGCGCCTTTTGCTGCCTCGTTGCTGGTAGAAGCTCCACCTCTTCTCGCGACCGCGCTCACGTGCTCATTCCACCTACAGAACCAGCTCGAGTCGGCCAAGAAGCGCCACCGCGGGCCAGCGCCCGTGTTCGACGGCTTTGGCGCCGTCACGCGCGCGCTGGCGGCGCTGACGACCATGCCCGAGACGGTCGCGAGTCCCCCGGCGCCGCTGAGCACCGGCGCGACGGCGCGCGTCGTGCTAGAGCACGAGCCCGTGTACCTGCAAGGCCGGTACCTCAAGTTCAGGCGCGGGCTGAGCCAGACCCCGTGGGTGCTGGACGGCCAGCGCATGGGCGAGTCGTCGGTCGAGGAGTGCATCGGCGAGATCGCGCTGCCCTTCTTCCGCGGCAAGGGCTACAAGTTCCACACGGCCGGTCGCGAGGACGTGGACGTGCGCATGCTCGGCAACGGCCGCCCGTTCATCCTCGAGATCCTCGACGCCAAGACGACCAGCCTGTCGGCTGAGGACTACGCCAAGATCCAGGCGGCGGTCAACGCGGCCAACCAGGGCGACGTCGAGATCCGCGAGACCAAGGTCTCGACCAAGGAGTACTTTGCCGGGCTCCAGGCCGGCGCCGATTCCAAGAAGAAGACCTACTGGTGCGTGCTCCGTGTCGGATAGGGCGTGAGCTGATACCTTCCTTATCTGACTGGTCGTGTCGATGCGTTGGCGATAGCTGCGTGGTGTGGTCGGAGGCGGCGCTGACGCCCGAGGCCGTCGCCAAGCTCGACAGCATCCGCGACCTCACGATCGAGCAGAAGACGCCGGTCCGGGTGCTCCACCGCCGCACGCTCATGACGCGCCCCAAGGTCATCCACGCGGCCAAGTGCGAGGTGCTGAACGCGCACTACATGCTGCTGCGCCTCACCACGTCCGCCGGCACCTACGTCAAGGAGTTCGTGCACGGTGACCGCGGTCGCACGCAACCCAACGTCTCATCCATCCTGGTACGCTCGTCGCCGCCGTCGCTCATTCTTCGTGCCTGTCATCGAGATCTAACTCGTCGTCATAACAACACAGGGGTGCGACGCCGACATTCTCCAGCTGGACGTCGAGAGCCTCATGGACTCGCAGTAGACTCCGCCGGACCGACTTCTCTCTGTCCGCGATCTGCATAGATACAATAGAGAACACCCTCCCATTGCCACTCACTCGCCGTCCGGGAACGCCAGTGACTCGTACTGCGACTCGTCCCACAGCTCGCCAATATCTTCCAACAGCTCCCTCGCCGCGCCCGGTAGTAAGCTCGCCGCGTTATCTCCACGTTGCGTGCTAGACGCGATCTCCTTGGCCGTAACGGCGGCCGACGACGACTGCAGCAGCTCCAGCACGCCCTTGGTGCTCGCGTTCATCCCGCTCTGCACATCGCTCTGCTGCTTGACGACCGTGTCGGCCACACCCTGCTTGAACGCCTGCAGGTTCATGATGTGCTCCTCTAGTGAGTTCTGCATGATGAGCCGGAACACGCGGACGGCGCGCTTCTGCCCGATGCGGTGCGCTCTGTCCATCGCCTGCAGGTCCACGAACGGGTTCCACGAGTGCTCGAGGAAGATGACCGTGTCCGCGCCCGTGAGCGTCAGCCCGAGTCCTCCCACCGCTGTCGTGAGCAGCAGCAAGTCGATCGATGGGTCGTCGTTGAACTGCCGCACAATGCTCGCCCGTTGAGCCGGAGGAGTGCGGCCGTCAAGCCGACGGAAACTCACGCGAGGCAGCGCGTCGGACAGCATTTGCTCCGTCAGGTCCAGCGTCTCGTGGAGGTGAGCGAACACGAGGCACCGGTGTGGTTGCAGCGCGAACTCTTCGTTGTCATCTCTGTCCTTGCCGCCCACATCGCAGACCTCAACCAACAAGTCGCGCAGCCCCAGGAACTTACCGGATGACGCCCAACTCTGCGCTGCCTCCCGCTCCTTCGGCTTAAGGCTACGGATGAAGCGCTCATTGCGGACCAGCGACGGGTGTACGCAGATGCGGCGAAGTAGCTGGAGGTCTGTGAATACGTGGGCAGCTCTTGTGTCCTTCGGCGCGCGACGATCGCTAGTCTGAGACGACGATGATGACGATGCGAGCACATACAATCGCTGCTGGACGCTCGATAGCGGAAGGAGCACGTTGGAGATGGTCTTCGGCGGCAGTTCCCGCAGCACGTGGTCCTTCGTGCGCCGCAAGATGAAGGGCAGCACCTTCTGATGGAGCTGGGCGATCGCGAGCGCGGCCACTTCCTTTTGTTTGGCCGTCGCGTTCCGTTCCTTGGACTTGGTGATCGGGAGAACGAAGATGCGCCGGAATGAGGGGAAGTCGCCAAGGTATCCGGGCATGAGGAACTCGAACAGCGACCACAAGTCGCCGACGTGGTTCTGCAGCGGCGTTCCACTCAGAGCCAAGCGGTGGGTCGCTCGCAGTTGCTGAACCGAGCGGAAGAGCGCCGTCGTTGGGTTTCGGATGAGGTGCGCCTCGTCAAGCACGACGTAGTCGAACTCCTGCCCGGCCAGGAAGCCATCCTCATCGCTGCGAACGACCGCATATGTCGTCACAATCAGAATACACCGAGTTGAGTGTGTGTCGTCGCGGCGCAGGATCTCTTTCCGCAGCTTCCGTCGCTCGGGTGCTGAGCCAGAGTAGTCCACCACAGTCGTAAACGTCGTGGGAAGGCACTTTTGCGCCTCCGAAACCCAGTGGTGAGCGACAATCGGCGGGCACACGACCAGGCATGTGGCATCTCGACGACCCTCCGCACCGTTACCCCTTGCTTTGGTGCTGCTTCCGGCGCGGGTGCTTAGCGTGACAGCAATCGCAGCCAGCGACTGGAGCGTTTTCCCCAGACCCATGTCGTCCGCGAGGATCCCGTGGAGGTTGTTGCGGGCCATGAACGCCAGCCAGTCGACTCCATGCTGTTGATACTGGCGGAGTGCCACACCATCGGCGAGCCATGGCTGCACGTCCGTGTGCTGGATCGCGGTTCCTCTGAGGAAGCTCTCGAGAAACTGGCGGGACACTTGGTTCTCGCGCACGATTGCCTGCAGCGACTCAGCCGCTTTACTTGTGCTCTCCCTAGCACCGAGATCCATCTGCAACGGGATAAGCGGAACGAGTTCTGCGAACGCTCGAGCTGCTGCGGCGCGGGTTTCCGGATGCTGCGACGCCATGGCCGTCATGGCGTAATGAACGAGGCTCGGAATGTACGGGATCAAGGAATCGGGCGGCAGCAGGCGCACCATGCGATCCAAAACCATGATGGCGGCGTTCAAATTGTGGCGACGAAGAGTGCTCGTCGTCGAGAACGCACTGAACACGTGCTTGTAGATGACCAGCATGGCTTCGTGGCGGTACGAGTTCGCGCACTTGCAGATCGTCGCGATGGCAACCGCAGCCACATGCTTGGTATGGGTCGCCTCTTCTTGTAATGGCGCCGATGGTTCGCCCACGGTGTCAGCCCTTCGACTCATGATCTCGGTGGCCGCATGCTGCAGCCAGTCCATGCATATGTCGGCGGCGCAGCGCTCCTCGAGCAACGGCGCGAGCAACGTCATCAAGCTCATACTTCTCTGAATAGTCTTCTCATCTACAGCCGTCGCATCGCCGCGTCTCCACGCACACAGTATGTTCTCTTCCAGCGCCGGACATGCCGTAAACAGAGATGCTCCGCCCTTGGCACATATTGAGGTCAGCGCTGCAATCGCTCCCGCGACTCGCACTTGTGTATTCTTCATCACGTCAGGTGGCAACGACTCGGCCTGATCATGAATCGAGCAGCATTTGGCCGCTGCGGTAGATTCACTGAGCGGTAGCGCTGTGGCGCTGTTGCACAGGTTGGAAACGATCTTGGCGACGCATTTTTTCTGGACATGAGCTTGGCTCAGGGTGAAATCTGCGAGCGCCTCGGCCGTCAAGCTGCGGAACACGGCGTCGTCCTCTTCCTTGAGCGAATCCATCAGCGCTGACACCAAGAAGCCGCTCTTCTTGGTCGGCATTGGCAGCAGGAAGCAGTACGCGCAGCTGCCGAGCCCTTGGACGCGGTGATACAAGCGAGCAAAAGTGTCCTGGATTAGCTCGTCCACAACGAACAGGTCCTGACGCTTGAAGTGCGCGGCATCGTACTCGGACGCATGCGCGCGCAAACGCTCATACGGCAGCGACGCGACTTTCTCCGCAATCTCCCGCGATAGATCTGCTGCCGACACGAGCGCTGAAGGCCCTCTCTCGTTCGCGTCTGGCTTCACTGCAATGCCGACCTTGGAAAAGATATTCGCAATGCGCGCCTGCATGATGACGACGCGCTTGACGGACTTGACTTGCTCCTCGTAGTACAGCACCATGTCGCGTCCATGTATGAGTCCCTGTGATGCGCGCGTTACCGTCGGCTTCCACTTGTTCCTCGCAAATTCATCGAGGGTAGCGCC
This sequence comes from Phytopythium boreale, assembly GCA_023338115.1. Lineage (NCBI taxonomy): Eukaryota > Oomycota > Peronosporomycetes > Pythiales > Pythiaceae > Phytopythium > Phytopythium boreale. The sequence goes on from JAADYG010000131.1 coordinate 28,143, forward strand.
GAGCTGGCTTCGCAATCGACCCAGCCGCTCGGCTTTGCTTGTGTGATTCTCATATAGCGCCCACCGAGAAAGCAGGAGAAGACAGCCGCACTGCATCTCCCCGCACGTTGTGGCTAATCCTTCACCGATCACGTTGAGCAGCTCCGTTGTACACAACAACGGGATGGAGTGCTCGGCCGGTAGGCACGAAGCGAGAAAACCAAGTGCGTCGGCGAACGTTACGCGCCATCCGACTGACTCGGCTCGGTCGAGGCTGTTGCTTGGTTGGCGAGAGGCGGGGATGTCGCTGAAGCTCGAACCGGAAACGCCGATATCCACGTTCAGACTCTCGATAGACTCGTTCGACCAAAGAAATCGAACCCATTGACCAAGATGCTCCGAAGCGATGTCGACCAGTGTTTCCGAGGAAGCGCCAAGGTTCGCGACGCTCTTCCACGCGCTCAAGAGGTCTTGCGTCACCGCGTTCTTCGTCTCCAGCACGAGTTGAAGCAGCAGATGGGGCAGAAAGCGCAGGCAAAAATCTGAAAATGCCGATCGATCGGGCACGCTTCCCGCATTCGCAATGGCCGCCACACATCGCGCAGTGGAGCTCCGCACAAACTCCGAGTGATGATGCAGCATCCCAATAGCGTGCACCAAACTGGTCCATGCGTTCGAGGCCATGCGTTCATCACGCAACAAGACCGACATGGTCGCGGGCAACTGGTACCAAGAGGACAGTGCACGGATGACGCCCGCGCACACAAAGCCACGGTCGCTTTCTTGAACGAGACTGCGCCAGAGCAGCCTCCCAGCCGCCGTGATCTTTTCTGCTTCCACGTTGGCCATGTGCGGAGCGAAATCCTCCAGCATTCCTGCAGCCAGCACCAGCACATCTTCTTCCATCTTCGGTGACGACATCGCCCCGATGACGTCCTCAAAGATGACGGGGACGAAGTTGTTTGCGTGACTGGTGTGCGCCTGCACTAGGTACTTCAGTCCAAGAAGCCCACCGTGATGAGCGTGCCACGTCAATCCGTCAAAAAGCGTGCGAAAGACGTGCAGGAACTCCACGAGGCTTCCGTAACTGTGCAGGCACCCAAGCAGGATACCCGAGATCTGGGCACACAGCTCGCGCACCGGCGCAACGGAATCGTCGGCGGAGTAGTCCACGAACTGGTCGAGAGCGAGCACGCACACGCATCGAACCAGGCACTCTTCCAGCCATTTCTTGACGACAGCACGCTCGCGAACGCTGCCAGAAGAGGAGCCGGGCGTATTGCCCTCTTCATCACCTACAACGTTCGCATCACCAGCTTGAACGGACGCGGAGAACTGGGACGAGATCAAGATCTGCCGTATCGCCAAGAGAGATCCGTGACGGGTCTCCCACTTGGAGTCGAACATACTCTCCAACAGGTCCGCGAGGAGCCGCGCGACGTGCAGCAGAACACTCGAGTCATCTTCTGCGTCCGATGTGGCAATGTCGGACGTGGTCTTCCGATCTTCAGCTGATATGCCTTGCGTCTCGACTTTGCTGCGCTTCACGAGGGGCAAATCGACGACAGGAGGGCGCGATCGTCTCTTCTTCGCCAACGACAGCATCTCCCCAGCGTCTGGCCGTGACTCATGTAAAACCGATGTAGTTGAACTGGAAGCATCGAGCGCATCCTCGCCGCGTTCAATGTCGTTCACGATATCTTGCGCGTCTGGAATGTTGCATGTGCACACGAGTCACTCAGTGAACGTCTACCGGAAGCACCCTAGGGTACCAACAGCACTACGTACGATCCTGATTCAGCCTCGGGAGCATGCGCTTGGCCAGTGAGTCCTCTCGCGTCTTCCAAATCGACTCGGACGCTCCAGAGATGCGCTGCAGCAGCAGCCGCCGCTGCTTGAGCGCGTACACACGCCGCTCCTCGTCCGTCAAATTGGTCGCGTAGTGGTACTCCTGCCAACCGCCACACGAACGTGTTAGCACAAGTGGAACTCTGAATGGCGAAATTGATGGCGATTGGTGCCAGCAGACGCACTTCTCCTCCACTACGCAACAGCGGCGCACCCTCCGTCACGACCTGGCGCACGTCCACCGTCGCAAGATCCAGCGCGGCGTCCGCGCCATCGCTGCTGCCAACTACACAACTTCCATGAGCTTAAAGGCGGCGCCAGACATACCGCTGGCCTCGCTTTGTACTCACATGAGACGGCGGCGAAAGTGTCGGCGACCGCGCCGCGCTGTCCGTGCGCCACAGACCGCGCGACGACGGCCAGACACTTGGACGAGGCGACCCGGACGTCCCACTCGGCGTCCACGATCAGAGGCCGCAGCTGCAGCGTCGAACAGCGGGCGGTGAGTACATAGAAGGCTGAGGACAACGAAGTGCATGTCTCACCCGCTGCAAGACGGACCGGCAGTATGCTGGCGACGCGGCCGCCACCTCGCCGAGCCGCTCGGCCGCGTTCGCGCGGATCTGCGCGCTGCTGCCCTCTGTCCACGTTCGCGCACGGCCAGCCGGTCAGTACTCTCCATATAATTCGCATGAGACGGACGCGCGCCACACCTCCAAGCAGCAGGAAGAGGCTCTCGAGCCGCGTCGCGTGCGCGTCGGCGCCCGACCGCCTTTCCTCCACCGCCGCCATATTCCGGAAATGGTGAGGCAAGTGCAAGCTCCAGTCGAAAGACCATCGCTCTTAAGTTCGTGTTGAGCATCACTCTGCACCCAGATAAATTCGTATCGAACTTAGTCGTTCGTTGCGTGCGCCGGGCAACAATACAACCAGCGTCAGTCCAAGATGGCGGGGGTCAAGGCGGCGGCGGCGGTTCCCGTGGCCGTGAAGGAGTTCGAGCTCACGTGGGTCGTGTACGATCCGGCGGATCCGCTAGGCGCCGTGCTCGCGCTCTTCACGCTCTCCCCAGTGTACGCGCGTCGCTCTGCGAGCTCGACCAGAGTGGTCTTTAACGCGGCATCTAACTCGGCACACGTGGCAGGTTCATCATGGTCATGTACGCAACGCTGGTCGTGTTCCAGCGCGACCTGGACTCGATCGCGCTTCTCGTCGGCCAGGTAGCGACCAGCACCGCCGAGTTGTGCCTCAATTCCTGGCTCGGATGACTAACTGTTACGCCATTAGCTCCTGAACGAAGCGCTCAACCAGGTGCTCAAGCGCTCGATCCAGCAGCGGCGGCCCGACGGCGCGCGCATGAGCGGGAACGGCATGCCCTCGGCGCACTCGCAGTTCATCGCCTTCTTCGCCGCCTACGTCGTCGCCTACACGCTCAAGCGGATGAACTCGCACCGGCAGCTGGAGAAGCTGCTGACCATCATCGGCGCGGCGGTGCTCGCGGCCGTCGTGTGCTACTCGCGCGTGCGGCTCGGCTACCACTCGGTCGACCAGGTCGTCGTCGGCGCGGCCGTCGGAGCTGCTGCCGGGCTGGCCTGGCACGCTGTAGTCGCTGCGGTAAGTCACCCGCGTGTACGGCTTCCACACCCACCCGCGTGTACGGCTTCCACACCCACCCGCCCTCATCAATCGTGTGCTTGCTCCAGTCCTCTAGCTGGCTGTTCCCGGCCGTCGCGCGCTCGCCCATCGCGCAGTTCTTCCACATCCGCGACATCTCGCACATCCCCGACCTGATCGTGTACCAGCACCAGCTCTGCCACGACGTTGGCGCCAACAAAGAGCTCTGACGCGTCCGCCGCCCGCATGCCATGCTCACACCCGCCTCTCATCACCAGAGGAGCTGGTAATGCACGAACACCAACGAGCAGCTAGCTATCGAACGCTCACTGCCGGCATCGTTATTACAAAACCTGCATTTGCTCACTTCATTTCTCTTGGTCAGCGCCACACAGCCTGCGTCACCCACGTGACGGAGCGCTGTGGTCACTCACATACACACTCTGCCTTCTCTCCTGTCATACCCATGCAAAATACTTACTTACCTACCTCCGCATCAACTCCGAGCCGACTCAAGCTCTCTGCGCCCCGCCGTCGGCGCCATAGTCCACGTGCGAGCGCTTGAAGTTTTCCGCCCACAGCTTCTCGAATAGCTCGCGCTCGTGCCGAGGCTGTGGAGGCCGCAGCTCCTTTGGCAGCTGCGCGGCCGGGCGGAACGCCACCGGGTCGGTCGGTCGCGCGTTCACCTTGCCCTGGTAGCCGCCCAGAAAGTCGATCAGCAGCGCCGGGTCGTTCGACTCGTACATGAGCTCGCGCACGAAGTTCTCGAGAGTGATGCACTTTTGGTGCAAGTATGACGGCTCGAGCCGGTTGAACCACCGCGTGTCGATGTTCCGCCACGCCTCCTGCGACCGCGGGTACCCCTCCTCCGGCAGCTTCTTGGCGAGCTCGCCGAACTCCGAGTAGCGCCGCCAGTCGGCGTACAGGTCCTTGCCCAGCTGGAGCGTGATCAGGTACTGCGCATGGCGGTCGGAGCCCGAGCGCGACTGCACTATGCGGAACTTGGGGATGGAGATGGTCGAGGACACGACGCGGCTGTTGCCGTCCTCCGTCACGATCGTGAACGTCTTGTGCGCGGCCGTGAGCCGCGTGTTGGTCTGCTCGTCGCCGAGCACGTGCACGGCGTTGCCGACGTCAATGAGCCCAAGGTCGGCGCTGAGTCGGCGGCGCAGCGAGTGGATCGAGCCGTCGCCGGCCCAGCTCTCGCTGCTCGAGTCGATGTCCGCGAACCAGCCCCACTCGGCACTGCCATCCTTGCTCATCATGGACGACGACCGGATCCGTGACGGTGGAGCGCCTGCATGGCAATTCCCAATTGGTCGAGCGTGCGATTTCGCCACAAACCAACACCACCCACTCAGTCAGTCCCTTTTCTGACTCGTCCTGCCAGCAAGAAAACGAATGTCCGGTCGCGGCGGAATGCAAAGACATGGCATGCCTACTTGCAAATGTGTACGCACCGTGGGGCGAGGCGAAGTGCGCGTGCGCGCGCATGAGCTCCGACTTGACCGTGCGCCGGTCCGTCGTGTTCATGTAGGTGGCGATGACGTCGACCGCGGGGCGGCCGCGCGGCGTGTTGGTGATCATGGTAATGGACGGCACCGAGTACGAGACCGGCAGGTTGATGCCCTTCTCGGCCGCGGACGCGCACGCCGGGTCGTTCGCCGCGGTCGACGTGCGGCGCGCGGCGGCGCCCGCGTCAAAGCTGAAGACGGCGCTGACGCTCTCGCGGTATTTGACGTACGGCAGCGACTGGACCGTGAGGTTGGGAGCGGCGCCGTCGGTCGGTGCCTTGGGCGGCAGCAGCTCGCGCCTCACGAGCGGCTCGACGCTCCGTGAGAGCGAAGACAGAGACGAGGAGGAGGAGTGTTCGCGCGAGCCGTCGGCGGCGGCAAGCGCTTGGCGCTTGAGCTCCATGGCGTCCACTTCGGTTGGCATGGTGCGCGACAGATCGCACGGGTCGACGGACAGCTCGATGATCTCGAGTGGCGGCGGGCGGCAGCGCGGGCGGTCCCACGCGTACGGCGGCGGCACCGGCGGGCGCTGCAGACAGAAGAACGCCTGGCCGATGGTGCTGCTCGGGGTTGCGCGCTTCTCGTTGGGGGAGAGAAAGGGCCTCCCACCGGGATCGACGACGGACGATTTGCAGTCCCCAAACAGACGCGAGACTTCGCCGAGGCCGACGCCAAGACGCGCGCGCGCGCCCTTCTTCCCGGCGCGATCGCCGCTCGGCGCGCGCTCTTTCTTCTTGTTCCCAGGCGCGGCGGCGCTGCTTCTGATCCGCTTGGCGGTCTTATCCCCGCGAGAGTCTCTGGTCTGCGGTCGCTGGCCAGCCGCGAATGGAGAAGGAGGAGAAAGCGCCGCGCACTTTCCTCGCCTTCAACGCACGGACGGTCAGGTCGGCAGATCCGAGACGCGGCGGAAACCAGAGCGCGGACGGAGGAGGAGCGCGAGGACGCGGGCGGAGACGAGACGACGAGAGGCGCGGGACGGAGCGGAGAGCGGCGGGAGGGCGAGCGGAAGCGCGGCGGGCGAGGGAGGCGAGGCGAGGCGACGCGGTCGAGGGTGCGTAGTCCTTATCGGCCAGAGGGACGAAACGACAACTAAGAGCCCGGCCCGGCGCCGACGCGAGGGGAAAGGGAGGGGGCGGCGGCGACACCAACGACGACGATGCCGCGCTGACCAACTTGAAGAACGGGGCGAAAAAAGAGGAGGGCATACAAAAACCCAGTCAGCTGACCTTCAAACACTTTCACAAATCGACCACCACCAACCTGCGGGTGGCGGGCGGCGAGCGGTCCGTGCGGATCTGAGCTGTTGCTGTCGCTGCCTTGTTGCGCGTCTCTCGCGGGCTGAAGACGCGACCAGAGGCGCTTGGCGGCGACTGTGAAATGTGAGAAGGTGCCGCCGATGTACAACTCGGATATGTTTCCTCGGCAGCGAGCGGACGAAGGCGCGCGCGCTTTTCTATATCTTTGCGGCTGCCCGTCGGATATTTATGCAGGAAACTGAAATAATGACACACCACCACTGAAAAACCTTTGAACGCGACTGAACCTATCCCCGATCGAATACTTTAATCAAGCTCAGCAGATAGAAAACAGCCGCGCGAGGTTTTATGTGCTCCGTCGTCGCTTCGCCGGATTTCTGCCTCCAGATGATCAATGAAGCTAAATCAGTACTGCAATCGATAGAAGGCTGTCGTGCCACCAATTGCGATTCTGCCACGGTACCACGTTGAAGTAGATCCGAGTCGACGAAACCCCTCGGAAGATGACGCCCGCGTGTGTGCGACCGCGAACGGCACAAGACAAACAGAAACGCCGCGCGCGTCGACGCCCTGGCCCCAGGCTTCAGCACTCGCTCGCCACCTCCATTTTGCCAGGCGCGGATTGACGACGTGGGATGGCGGCGAATGTTGCACGCCTTCATCGGCATCTGAGCAAAACACTGGGTAGTTATCGCTCTCTCTCCCGCATTTTTCTCACAAATCAGTTCGTCGCTCAAAGATTTTACAGAAACAACCACGCACGCCCCATCTCTCAGTGTTTGGGCAACCGGTTTATTCGGTATTTGGATGAATACCGGTACTATATTGAATGCACGACGGTATTTGAAGTTGCCGTGCATTTCGGAGGTGGATGCCGGCAGCACCTAGCGGCACATATCTATGCCGACATGAGGTGCAAGCCATTTCCGATGGTCTCAACGGTGTTCGTTCGTTGAAAACAACACACGGCTTAGAGATTTACAGGAAGGTGTATCAACCGTAAACTGATCGGCAAGTGACAGCTTCTCCGACGTTGGAGTTCACGAGCGCGTCACGACGCTGAATCGCCCAGCAGCGGAGCAACCATGGCTTCGACACCCTCCACGCTGTCTCAGCCGGGCTGCCAGATATTGCGACGCATTTCGCAGCACTCGCTTGAACGGTCTCACCCGTGCCAGAAGCGCAGGGCAGTGATAACAGCATTGCACGTGTACAGTAAAGTGTGAGACCACTTAAAGTCGACGGTGGTCGCACTCTGGCACATACATTATCGTTTCCGGTGCGCCATCGTCGCAAATGTTGCCTTGAGGGTACAGTCCCGCAAGCTTGATGCACTCAAGGGAAGCTATACTTTAACGCCGTAGTTATAGGCGCGATTCACGCAATTGCACTCGAGAGAGGGGGGGGAGACACTCCTCGAGCAAATGGCGGTGTGAAATCCGCCGCGTTTGTACACGAGTAACGCGCGTGTACGGTACAGTTCGTGGTGCCATGCAGTCCGACCCGCTCTCGGATCCGTTTTGCCACATCGTCTTCGTCTCAAGCGCACACGAGATACATTTCGCGACGTTGCGGGTTGTACAGTATTCCGTACACTGTACACAAGCACGAGCAGACAGCCAAGCGGTCGAGCGGACAAGCGAGCGAGCGGTCGGCGAGGGGCCGCTCGCCCCCGTCAAGCGTTAACTGACCGACGCGACTGACCGACCGACTTGTTTCAAGCAAGTTGTTTGTGCCGCCTGAAGTGATGACGGCGTGTGAAATTGCCCGCCGGCAGTGGGACTGCACCGTCGCTGCGGAGCCCGGTGCTGACGGTGACTTTCCGTCGCGATCGGGCGACCCCAGTCACCGCGACGGACCGACGGACGGACCGCGAGCTCGAGTGGCTGCCAGCGCCTCGTCCCCTTCTTCAGCTCCGCATCTCGCGCGGGAGCGGAGCCCGTCGACCGCCTCGCTTGGAGCCTTTTCCATTTTCCTCCGGGCTCCGAAGCAAATCCCCACTCTGCTCCAAAGATACGCGAGTCGCCGGCGCCGTGCGCAAGCCATTTGGCCAATTTCAAGTTACACACGTCACTGCGCTCGGGTCCTGCCCGCGTCGGGTGTATAGTTTCGTCTGGTGCCCGGGTCCGGTATACACCTTGCGAGTCTTTGTCGCGCAGCCCCCGGTCAACACTGTGATCGAAATGATGGGTGACGCTCCGCCTTCATAAAACGACTGGCGGGTCGGTCAGTCAGCGGCGAAAACGCAAACGAAATCGGATTTCCTATGGTGTTCAGCATGGTCGTGTCCCAGCGCCTCCCGTCCGGCGATACAGAAAGTATACACGCGGTATACACCGCGTCAACTTTTCTCGTTGAGGGTCGGCGCGCGCGTTTGTAGCACGCACTCGCGCGCCGTGCACCTCTTTTCCGGCAACCACAAAGAACCCGCACCCCCTCCCCCGCCCTTCTTCCATCAGCTTGTTGGCCTTTCCGGGATATACACGCGGGAGGAGTCGGGCGGGCGATCCATCCCCCCCGCTGCAGTCGCACGCGCGCGCGCCAGGCTTCCCCTTCCAATTCCCCTCGCCCGGTCCCGCGCGATTCATTTGGGAATTTGGACGCCGCCGGTGGATGATTGACTCGCTCGGGGCCTCGCGACCGCCCCGCCACCTCAACTCGCGCTCGAACCACCACCACAGGCAGCCGGACCACCACCGCGGGCTTCACCGCGACCTCAAGACGCAGCAGCAGGACACGTTCGACATGGCAGGAGGCGCCGTCGCGACGTTCTACCCGGGCAACGACCTGGCCGGCATGGCCAAGGAGCAGCAGCAGCAGCAACAGCCGCAGCATGGGACGCGCAAGTACCACCACGACTCGGCGGGCACCTTCTCGGAGACCGAGTCGGAGCCCGAGCCGCTGCCCTTTTGCTCGTGCGACGAGGAGTACCTGCACCGATGCGCGTACCACCGCGGCGAGCACCACGGGCTGAGTTTCGAGCTGGCGCACGACTTCCTGGACCTCAAGCACCTGCTGCGCACCATCCACGAGCAGGAGGTGCGACGCTACGTGTTCCAGGGCACGCAGGTGGGCAAGGTGATCGAGTTCCTGACGCTGCGCCACTTCCTCATGAACGAGGTGCAGCTCAACTCGATCACGCGGCTCATCCGCGACCGCCTCAGCCACATCCGGCAGATCACGCTCGTCGACACGCTGGACGCGGGCTTTGTGCGCCGCCACCGCGTCGCCTTCCGCCGCTTCTGCACGGCCGTCTTCGCCGTGCACCCGCTCATCAAGTACAACTCGATGGCGGCCGAGCTGCCCGAGGACAAGCGCCACCTGATGCGCGAGATCGCCATCCGCGAGTGCCCCATGGACAACACGTTCTTCGGCAGCATCGGCTCGGCGCTGCACTACTCGAACACGGTCTCGAAGCTCGACCTGCAGGAGCTCATGGACCCGCAAAAGGTGCGCGAGGAAGACCTGCACCTGTGCTGGGGCTGGCTCATGTTTGGGCTCTTCCACCCCAACTCGAACGCGCGCATCACGGACCTCGACCTGTCGCGCAACATGCTGCGCATGAAGGACATTCGCGCGATCGAGGGCATGATGTCGGGCGGCCACCCGGCGCTCGTGCTGCTCATCCCCGAGTATGCGTCGGCGCTCCAGCGCTACAGCAAGAGCAATCGCGACAAGATCCTGCGCGAGGACGTCAAGCGCGCGCTGCTCAAGGGCATCCCGCACCGCCGCGTGTTCGCGCTCATCAAGAAGGGCACGACCGTGCGGCCGCTGCCGACGTCCAAGCTCTCGCAGAACGAGGTCTTCACGGACCTTTTGGTCGAGAAGGAGCTGCTCGAGGTGTTCTGCATCCTTCGCAAGTGGCTGTGCGTTGTCATCCCGGGCTTTGGCCTCGGCTGGGTGCCGCGCCAGAGCGCGATCGAGATGACGGAGATCAGCATGTCGCCGCGCATTTGCTCTCCGGCGCCGCTGATGAAGTCGGTGTCGTTCTGGAACATGATCGAGGCGCACGATGCCGAGGGCATGGTCGTGCCGCTCATCACGCTGCTGTTCCAGATGACGGGCATCAGCGAGCGGCTGGAGGAGATTAACCTGAGCGAGAACCGCATCGGCAGCCCCGACCAGTTTGGCATCCCGGCGACGGAGATCCTGCACCGCATTATCTATTTCTCGCCCTATTTAACTTCCCTCAACCTGTCCGAGTGCCAGCTCACCAACATCTCGCCCATCGTCGAGGCGTACAAGCGCGGCCGCTGCCGCATCCGGAACCTGAACCTCGACTCGAACCAGCTCGGCTTCCGCGGCGCGTTCGACCTCGCGATGCTGCTCATCAGCGACAGCCAGTCCCCCGCCGGCGCGTCGCTCACGGACTTGAGTCTGCTCTTCAACGACATTGACGCGATCGGCACGCGCGCGCTGTTGGAGGCGCTCCAGTACAACGTGCACCTGCAGCACCTCGCGATCGAGTACGGCAACGAGTTCCCGCCGGAGCTCGGCGACTTTGAGTTCACGGGCGACGCGGCCACGTGGCACGAGAACTTTTTGTTCGAGCGGCTCGCGGTGCTGCGCGTGTTCGAGCGCTACTCGCTCGGCCAGCCGCTGGACGAGAACGTCACGCACCTCGTGTGGGAGTTCCTGGGCTTTGACGAGCCGTGAGAGCGGCGGCGGCGATAGACGCGGGCCGCATCCCAACGCAAGGCCTCTCGCTATATAAACAACGGACGCGCTCGGAGCCAGGCGCGCGCTCCATCGACCGGTCCCTCGGGGAACACGCCAACGACTCTCGCCGACTCGAGCGGAGAGTCGTGCCGCGCCGTCGCGTCGGTGTCGCCAGCCACCGAGCGCGTCTGCTAGTACTGTAGTGTCGCCACTTGGATTTTTTCGCATTTTCGCTTTCTACCTGTGTATATAAGGGTGTGTGGTTATTTTATGAATCGATCGACGTCGTTTCCATTGCGTTGTCATTCCGAGAGCGCCCAGTCGGTGATGAACGCTATGAGTCACCTACGGAGTGACCGCAGCCTGCAGGCGTCCGCAGAGCCTCCACAGGTGAGGACGTATGAGCATGGACAAGCGTTCGCACACAGTACCGCCACACTCACTGACTCGAGCCGGCAGTTATCGAGCCAGGGACCCGCAAGACGAAAGTCCAACGCAATGAACGAAAGTCTCAACGAGAACTTGTTGCACCTCGAGTGACGTGGCGCTTCAAGATCAAATCACTGTCACTAGCACATGTCCCATTCACGTAGTTTACTATATCTCTACATCTATATTCGTAAATATGTTTTACCAGTATCCGCGACGGGACGAATGTCGTCCAGCATACAGCGCGCAAGTGTAAATTACATTCTGGCGCTACCTGGAGAAAGGGTCACTAGTAAGTATTTTAACCTTTGAAAGAAGACCGACTCGCGAGCGGCGGGCGGACGTCATGGAGCTCAAGAACCAGTACCTGCTGCTCCTGTTCGTGTTCGGCGTCGTCGCGCGCGGGCTAGTCAAGGTGCGCCCGTCTCTCTGGTCGTCTACCCACGCGTGTTCATGAAGAATCAGGTGCTAACATTTAACCCCCGGCGGCCTTTCCTGCTGCTCCCAGACGGCGTTCGGCGCCAACGTGTCGCTGTCGTTCCTGCTGGCGCTGGCCGTGTACTACTGGTACTCGAAGCGCAAGGAGCGCAGCGTGTACGACGACATCGCGCGGCTGCAGGCGCAGTCGGCGGCCAAGCTGGACGCGCTGCACGGCCGCGGGGACGGCCGCGTGACGGAGATGAGCATGGCTGCGCGCCAGACGCAGTTCGCGTTGCGCCCCGAGGAGGCCTCCATCGTCACGTACGTCTCCACGGGGCCATCGTCATAGCTGTGCGGGCGTACCCGGGGCTAACCAGGTCGTCCTAATGCAGGGATCGGATGCGCCAGTACTCGATGAAGTTCGGCGGGTCGCTCAAGGACCGGCGCAAGTTCCTCAAGCGGAACGCCAAGCCGCGGCGGACGATCGACGGCCAGGAAGTCGATATCAACGACCCCGCGCAGGTCGCGCGGCTCGCGGAGACATCGACCAGTAGCAGCAGCAGCGACAAAAAGGCCAAGAAGGCGGGCAAGAGCCGCAGCAAGGACCCGGCCGTCGAGAAGATCGTTGAGGAGGCGGTCGACGCCACGCTGTAAGGCCTGGACGAGGGATTGTGAAGTACTTCGTAATACTAGTCAATACGGCGTGCACACGTGCCGCTTACACGACGCACGAGACGCACGTTTTTGTGTATTTGACTCATGCCATGGGGGACGTCACCACAGATAGCGCGCGTAGTTGTACAGGCAGGGCGCGACGAAGAGGAAGCTGTCCATGCGGTCGAGGCACCCGCCATGGCCCGGGAAGAACGCGCCCGAGTCCTTGACGCCCGCGAGCCGCTTCACGAACGACTCGACCAGGTCCCCGAGGATGCAGAGCACGCCCAGCACCAGGCCCAAGGTGATCTGGGCGTTGAACGACACGACCTCGAGCGGAGGCAGGAAGAAGCGGAGCGCCGTCACGTGGCGCGGGAGCGCGAACATCACCAGCACCGTGGCGACGCTCGAGGCAACGCCCGCGACCGCGCCGACAACGGTCTTGCCCGGGCTGATCGTAGGCGCGAGCTTCGCGCGGCCCAAGGCGGAGCCCATAACGAGCGCGCCAGTGTCGCACACCCACGAGCAGCAGAGCCCGAGGATCTGGAGGCCCAGGCCGAACTTCCCGCCCGCTGACCGCAGCAGGATGGCGTGCACGAACCCGTTGACGACGAAGCAGAGGGCGAACATGTCTAGCAGCAGTGCAACCAGGATGGCTACAGCGATGGGAGGCAGTCATTCCCCCAGTTAGAGGACATTAACGAGAAATGACCACGTGGGAACTGACCTTGGTGGCGAGTCGTCGAGGCAGCGCGCGCGAGGTGGAAGCACGTGAGCGCCAGGAAGGCGGCGAACATGGCCAGGTCTGGTTGAGATCCGAGGTTAGAGAAGCGTTGCGCAACGTATCATCCCGCCCAAGTGACCTGTGCGCTTACCGCTTACTTCCTGCCGTCCGCTCGCCGCAGCAACACACGCAGCAGCTCCCGACGCTACGAGCAGTCCACGGTGAGCCGGTATACTGTGAGCGCCGGTGGCTGACCGCGCCTTGTCATTCTCCTGCTGCTGGTCGCCGCCCCGGTCTTTCGCGGCGTCTTGACGCACGGACGCGACGATCCGAGGCGCTATCGAGCCGGAGAACTCGACCAGGCACAGGCAGCAGAGCGCCGTGGCCAGCAGGAGCATGCCGCGCGGCGACGCGAGCAGCCGCAGCGCCGTGGGGATGCCCACGAGCCCCGTGAGCGCGCGCCGACCCCACTGAACGCCCATGCTATCGCTTCGAGCGTGGTGAAAAATGCAGAAACACGGTCGACCCCACGTCAGGACGTCATAGAAACGAGTTGAATACTTGAGTGACATGACTTCAACTTGGACTGGGACGCAAAGGCGAAAACATTCATTTCAGTGACGTCGCTCGGACGTGAAACGACGCGAATCAAGAGCAAACAGATCAACGGCCGCCAGCATGGACGTTGACAAGCGGGCAAGCAAATGAGGTGGCCACCGATGGATCAGCCACGCGCGGAGACGCTCGATGGCCTACACCGGAACGAGCGATGACATCGGCGGCGTCTCGAGGTCGGGATGCGCGAAGTGGCGGCGGCGCTGGCGCATCTTGAACGCCACGACGCCAATCGCAACGGCGGCCGCGGCAGCAGCCGCAATCGGGAGGAGGAAAGCATTGAGCGGAGAAATCGCTCCCGTGGACGGAGCTTTGGCCTGCATGCTGACCTGTACGGGGATACCGGCGTCCCCGTTGCTGGCGGACTCTTGGTCCAGCGATATGGCGGCGTGGGCCGTATCGACGTCCGCAATGACCGTGGTGGTTGTGGCTGTCGGCGCCACCGACGAGCTTCCAGTCGACTCGTATGCGGTGGACGTAGGCGTTGTTGTGGCTTCCTTCGCGAGCGGGTGGGGCGGGTCGGTCAGAGGCCCAGTTGGCATGGGCAGAACAGGAGCGTCGCGCGATCCTGAGCTGTACGAGTCGCCTGAACCCGGATCGCCGGTCGCTTCCGCTGGTGGTGGCGTTGTCGGATTCGAGACCGGATATTGATCCGAGCCCGTCGGGGTGGGCACCGATGTCGAGACCGGAAGGGTCGAGACTGGTGCCTCAGTGTCTCCGTCAGAGTACGCGGTTGGGGCCGACGCAGTCGTAGGCGTCGGTGTTGGCGACTGGGTTGACGACGATGAGATCGGCCTCGTTGTCCAGACGTATGAAAAACGCGAGAAGAGCTGCCCAAACGTGTCTGAAGTGGTCGATGCAATGGGCGATGGCGTTCCACTTGCCGGTTCGAAGGTGAATCTGGGGATCTCGGCCGACGCGTCATAATTGAACAGGGGCGAAGAAAGAGCGGTCGCTTGCGCGAATGGAGGCGCACACTCGATCTGACCGGCGACTGAAAGCGCAAGCGCAGGACACTGGAGTCGCGCGGTTCGGGGCGCCATAGGCTTCGCTGAGTCACCAGGAGCGCGATGAAGAGGTGAGGGTGGTGGGCGGACGTGGCGCTGGGGAGGGAAGTTGGAAAGTGAGCAACGCGCTGCAGGGTGCGTCGCGGAGCTTGTCGTTGCCTGGGCAACCCTAGCGCAACTCTGGTGTTGCTGAAGACCATTGTGAGGTACGAAAAAGCAGGGGCATCGATCCATTCCAATGGAATTGGTTTCGGTGCGCCGGTGGCGTGCCAGTCGGTGCTTCAGCGGCTCGGATCCGAAGCCTTGCAATCCTTTCCACGCTCTAATGTACGGCTTCAAGAGTCGTAGCGGCGGGTGCGCGTGGACGCTCGTTGGGCGAGGCCGGGTGGGTGCCGTGGACAGCCCAAGCCCACGGCGGGAGTGCAGTTTCCGCTCGAACAGTGAAAACGTTCGAGCAATCTGGCCCCTCGCTCGCACGGTCGCCATTAGCAACGCATTCCATGTTCGTGCAAGCCCTCGGAAGTCGATGAGAAGTCTCCTCACCGCCGCCTGCCGCTGTCCACCACGACGTCCACGCGGCATCATAACGCCATTCGGACGCGATGCAACGGAGCGCTATAATAAAGAGCCGCTCTCATGATAGAGACGGCGAGCGGTCCAACTCTCCGACAAGCAGTGCCTAACGAATAGATTGCAGTGCTAACGTGCTGAAGGCCGCGCCGATTCTTCTTCCGTGGCTTCGATGAACAGTATCTGCGGGACCTTGAAGTTGCTTGTGAGTCACGCGCGGACGCGTCTCAAGCGCAGCAGAAGCCCATGCACGTCGAGTGATACTGCCAAGAGCCCGTGGGCAAGTCCTCACCGGCGCTCAGACCTTGAGCGCGCAAGTTCACGTGCACGCCAGGAGACTGACCGCTCGACGTATCGGATAGTACAGTATTCAATAGCTCGGCGCTGCTTCGTGTCCAGGATGCATGACGCGACATTCAACCTTTACGAACAGCACTGTGCTGTTGGGCTGTGCGCTGCACACGGTCTCACTGGCGTCCGACTGGATTTTTTACAGGTGCGTTCTCGCCGCTTGCCCATCAACGCACAGCGCCGCTTCAGTTGCCGACGAGTGGTGCTCGACACCAAGCATCGCGTGCTGCCTTGCCGCCTGAGGAGCATCCCCGCGCATGTAAGCTAAGCTTACTGTACAGTACGATACTGTATCAACTCTGTTTACGAGCGAAGAACACTTTGCCTGGCGGATCCGCATCTGCTCGCTGGATTTTCTGGGCCCCCTCATGATGAGGCTCACCAGTAACAACAGTAATACAAGGTACAGCAGCAGGACTAGTGATACAGTACCTCCTTCAATGTGGATACACCGCCAGCGACACCCAGCGCGGAGTTTGACACTGGCGAGCGAGAACATTCGCGCGAGTTCGCGGCTCATTTAAAAGATCCACCATGGCGTCCATGTTCATGAGAGTCTTGCGCTGTACGTACACCATGCGGGACTTGTAACGTTGCGTCGGACTTGGTTTCAGGCTGGGGTTCGTTGGAGTTCCAAACCGCCGGCTTGACGGCTGTCAAGTTGGTTCAACAACATTTTCCCACACGTTTATCGAACCCCATCCATGCCCAACAAACTACTACATATGTATGTATTATTACAGTATATGTTATCTCAAAATAATTTGCGGATGGCATATCGCATTCACTCCACTTTAGTCGATATAGCATCTGAAAGGTTTCTGTCCAGCTCCGAGTTATAGCGCCAGTTCTCCCTCCCTTCCGACCGAAGAACCCATTGCTCATTCTCCGATTTTCCGCCTCGTTCTCCGGTCGGCGGCACCGCCCAACCTTTGCGCGTGTACGCTCCTGTACATACTGTTACGATCTACCCACGCAGTTCGACGCCTTGATGTCGTTCCTGCCTGTGCGCGCGCGCCGCCTGGCGCTGCTGACGCTGGCGCTGGCGCTGACGCTGCTGCTGACCGTCGCGTCGGCCGCCGACTCGTCCTCGTCCTCGTCCAACAGCACGGCCGTGTCGTCTGCGACGCAGTGCGAGATCTGCCGCGATACCGGCAACTGCTCCGAGGCGTACAAGAACACTGCCGGCAAGTACTGCAACCCGTGGCTCGACGCATCGGGCAACACCCGCGCGTGCTGCTGCGCGGAGGCGGACGTCTGCTCCTCGGACAACAACTACGAGTGCACGTGCCGCCATGCGTCCAGCACCAAGTCGCGCGGCTGGATGTGGATCCTCATCGGGTGCTTCGCCGTCGGGCTGCTGATCGCTCTTGGGATTACCATGTGCATGCGGCGGAGGCGGCAGAAGCAGCACGGAGACGTCGCCTACGTCGATAATAATGCCACCTACGCCCAGCCAGTCGTGTACACGCAGGGTGCCTACCCGCAGCAGGATGTCTACCCGCAGCAGGGTGCCTACCCGCAGCAAGGAGCGTACGTGCAAGGAGGGTACCCGCAGCAAGGGCACGCTCCGGGCTACGCTCCCGGTTACGCTCCGGGCTACAGCCACGGTGGGGGCTACGATGACCGTCGCCACGGACGGCGCGGCATGGGAACCGGCGGCGCCGTGGCGGCCGGCGCGGCCGGTGGACTCCTGGGCGGCCTGATCCTCGGAGACATGATGTCCGACGCCGGTGGCGGCGGTGACTTTGGCGGCGGCGGCGACTTCGCAGGCGACTTCTAAGTGGTTGGTGGGGTACTTGAGCTTAAACACCAGCTAACGCAATAGCAAATCAGATATTTGGCCCGTTTTCGCTTGTTTGCCTCTGACGGAATGCCATTGACAGCTACCCGTGTTCGGGCACGCAACATGCCGCATGCTTGTCAACTTGTAGCCAGCCGCACAGCAAAACCAAACGCCCGCGGGATCAATATATCCCTGTATTACTGTAGTAGCATATGTTAATACTGCGTTTTGTAAATGTAGAACGAAGTGCTATTTGGGGTCGAAATAAAACGGATCACAATTATCTAGCAAAAAATCGAGGTTTTTCAGTACCCTTGCAACTTCGAAGCTTTCAGCTTGGATAATATCGCCCTCGCCGCCCTTGCGCGCCTTGCCTCCGTGCCGAGTACTGTACAGTGAGTGTCAAGGCAGCTGGAAGTGATACAGTGCACAATGTCGGTGCTGCCCGCGGCTGCGCGGCCTGGGTACATGTCGAAAGGGTAGGCACGCGTCGATGCATCGTCTCCTGTTGAAAAGTATTGCACGCGGTAGCCAAGATGAGCGTCGTCATAATCTTTAGCGCCCTGAGCTGTTCAGCGAGTTTACCCACGCGGTTTCGCCAGGTTGTCCCCACTCGCTCAGCTGACACGCTACTGTACGTGCGTGTCGCATCGCTTGCATGATGCGACGAAAGAGTTGGCCGTGGTGCTGTTCGAACAGCACAGACAAGAATGCGTCAGTGTTGTGATGAGGGAGGGCGCTTAACTGGTGCTGTACCAAATTGGTTGCACAGCAGCTGATCTGCAAAGTCCACGACACCACACAATAAAATGATGGAAAAACTGTTTCTTTACAAACATCAACATGTTTTTATCCGAATCATTCTGACAGGCGGACTACTGAACTGGCCCAATTAGGTATAAGGCGATTGCCCCTGATCAGCAGGCAGCGCTCGCTCTCAAGGGCCAAACTGCAGCGACTTAAACTTAAACGAGAGTCCCTCTGTGACATTCGCACACTCTCAGATCGTCGCTATCTTGCGGTGGACCAGACACAGGGCGCTGTCCGTCTCTCACGGTGTTCCAAGCACTCCAGCACTGCTGCAGTCTCCAGCAACGCGACTGCTGCCTTCGCCGACATTGAATTCGTGTAAAGTGTGGGATCCCGCGCCACTGGGACACTACGTGCGCCACCGACACCGCCATTTCAAACAGCAAAGAGAGTCAAGCCAGCAGCTTCGCCGGTGGCAACAAGCGCGAGGCTCAAAACCAATTACCGTGCTATCATTTTTTACTAGTGGTGCATTGGTGAGTGTAAATGATTGGATATGGAATATCCAACTATTACCCAGACGATATGATCTAATTATGCAGGTTTTATCCGCTTTCCGAGTGATCGCCTGGTTTTCTCGAGATCATTCCTCGATTTTCCGCGCCGGGCGCGAACGTATCCGCACTAGCTAAACAGAAACAACACTCACAAGGCCAACCTATCACAAGGCCAACCTCCACTCGCGACCCCCGCCACGATGTCGTTTGTCCCCACGCGAGTGCGGCGTCTCGCCCTGCTGGTCACTGTGCTGACATTGCTGCTCGCCTTGGCGTCGGCGGCCGACACCTCGTCCAGCAGCACGACCGCGACGCAGTGCGAGACCTGCCGCGGCATCGGCAGCTGCTCCAAGGCGTACAAGAACACTCCCGGCAAGTACTGCAACCCGTGGCTCGACGCCTGGGGCAACACCCGCGCGTGTTGCTGCGCCTCGAGCGACATCTGCTCATCCAGCAACAACTACGAGTGCACATGTCGCCACGGATCGACTACCACAACCAGCGCGCCCAGCGCCACCATTGCAGCCAGCTCGTCGAAGTCCTCCTCAAAGCACTGGAAGTGGATCCTCCTCGGGTGCCTCGTCGCTGGGATCATCATCGCCGTGTGCGTCGTCATGTGGCTGAAGCGGAGTCGGGAGGAAGAGTACGAGGAGCACGACGGGACCCCCGTGCAGGTTCAGCCCGTCGTCGTCACGCAGCCGGTCTACCAGCAGCAAGCGTACGCCCCAGCTTATACTCCGGCCTACGCACCTGCTCCGGGTTACACTAAGGGTTACACTCAGGGCTACGCTCACGACAGCAACGACTACCGAAAGGATGAAGGGCGGCAGGGCATGAGCACGGGCGCCGCCGTGGCGGTCGGTGCGGCCGGCGGACTCGTCGGGGGCCTGCTTATTGGCGAGATGATCCACAGCGCGAGTGACCACGACGACGGTGACTCTGGAAACAACGGCGGAGGCGCCTACGCCGGCGACTTCGGTGGTGGTGGTGGTGACTTTGGCGGCGGTGACTTCGCCGGCGACTTCTAATTGTCAGGGAATGTCTGGCCGTGACGCAGCCACACCGACGTATCTGTGCAGTCTAGCGCGGTAAAGGGTTGGAGTGTGTGTTGAGATGCTGCATTGAATCGACTCTGTTCGCTGGCCCAACATGTGCATGGTAACGGAAAGAAGAAATATCAATCACTTCGAGTTGCGCTCAAATCATTCATTTATACAGTTCGAAAGTATCTGAAGTGGAGGGTGAGCTCGACATCTCCGTTATAATATCATATGTTGGAGGTATACTACTGGAAGTCCGCAATGCTACAGTATGATGGTCTTGCCGAACGGAAAATCGGATGCGGTATCACGGTATGATCTATACTACTACGTCGGTTCAATAAAACAAGATAAGTAATGTACTACTACTGCGTAGCAATCAAATACTAGTGTAGTAAATCATTTGACGAAGTATTTATATTAGTACTCCATCTAATACTATTATGATACTCCGGAAACTAGCGTCGTCGTGGGCGAAACTTCGAGTCGCAGCACAACAAACCGGAACTGCCGCCGAGACAGCAACGTCCGTCCGTCTTTTGCCTTGGGTCGTCGGGAATCCAAGCGTCGGCGGGCAGCTCACCTCCCCTTCTACTGTACGCTTCCTCTGTCCCTCCCTCTCCTCTTCCTGATGGCGCCGACCAAGCGACGCGGCGCGGCCAAGTCGTCCGCCGCCAGCGTGGCACCCTCCAGCGCGTCTGCCGGCTCCAAGGCGACTGCCACGCGTCAACCGCCGCCGCCAGGCGAGCCCTCGAGGCTTCCGGGCGTCCTGGCGGCGCTAATCGTGGTGGCCGTCGCGCTGGCGGCCGTCGCGTTCGAGTTCACGACGTCGCCGGCGTACGCCAACTCCAAGCCGCTGCAGAGCGCGCTCAAGAAGAGCTTCATCGCGTTCGTGTGCCTCGGCGTACGTCTGCAGCTGCGGGAACTGGCGTTCGGCCCGCCCAGACGCCGGCAGACGCTGCGCTCGCTGCTCTGGGGCCACTGCCGCGCGCTCGCCATGGCATACGCGGCCAACGCGGCGGGCACGACCGTCATCCGCCCGGCGTTCGGGTCCGCGCCGCAGTACGAAGAGACCTTCTGGCTTGTTGTACCCATCTACGTGCTCGTCGAGCTCGCCGTGGACGGGCTGCGCGTCCCGCTGCCCGTTCTCAACGCCTTGATCGGGCTCGGCGTCGGGTGGCTCAAGGCCGTGACCATCTCCAAGCTCGTGCTGCAGTGGCAGGAGTCTGCCACGGCGCACCCGCTCACGTTCGTCGCCGTCTCGACCGCCAACCTGTTCGCGAGCGGCATCGTGCTGCGCTACCTGGTGTACTACCAGCGGTCGCGGCGACTCGTGCGCCTCTCCTTCGGGGTCTTCTGGTCGATCGTCAAGATCATGGCCATGGCGGCGGGCATCGGACTCGTCGCGCATGTCGCCAACCACTTCGTGACGCAGCGCGCGCGCCAACTGGAAGCGCGCGCGCTCTACGTTGTCGTCGCCTGGTTCGCGCTGCACAAGTACTGGGAGGCGCCGCTCGAGAAGCTGCTGGCGGTCGCGTTCGCCGGCGGGAAGAGCAAGACCAAGCGCGCGTAGATAGACAGACAGCAAGGCTACTCAGAGTGACGATAGACGCCGTCGCCGTGCCGTGTCGCCGTGTAACATCGACATCACTTGCTCTTCTTCTTGCCGCCCTTCTTCGTGCCGCCCTTCTTGCTCTTCTTGCCCTTCGGAAGCGACTTGACCGGCTCCAGAGCGCGGATCTGGAACACGCTGCCAGGGATCACATGCGCGTACTCGCCGCGCTCGATTGCGCCTCTCGGATCAGTCACCACCGTCACTTGGCAGCCACGCGCGTGCTCCAGGTTCCGGCGCACGACCTCGACGCGCGGATGCGACGGGCCGAACACCTCTGCGTAGATGCGCTTGGCCTCCTTGAACAGCAAGAACGACTCCTCGAGCGGCGAGTACCCTGTCGTTACCGCTGACGCTTGCTCTTCTTGGCTGAGACAGCATGCCACGTTGTTCATTGCCGTCGCGAGGTCTATCTCAGCCGTGACGTTCGAGGTGCCGCTCGACTCGGTTGCGGCCAGGCTTGTGGCCGTAATAGCAGCAGCTTTACGCGCGTCCAGCACTTGTTGGTGTGCCTGCTTGGCCAGCGACAGCTCACCCATGTAGAACAGAGTGCACGCCATGCAACTGCGCACCAGCAGTCGTGCTGGATGGTCGGGCGGCAGCGTCTCGGCCACTCTCAGCGCCTCAGCGAACTGGTCAAGCGCCTGAACGTCCTTGTGTGCGCTGTCGAGCACACTGGCTGTCAATAGGCCGAGGAAGACGCGTAACTCGCTGCTAGCCGCGTTGGGAATGCCGGGATCCGTTAGCTGAGCTTGGCACGCGTCCAGAGTTGACAGAGCCATCTGGCATGGACAAACGAAGACACTTAGAGCCCCCCATCAATCACTAACAGGGTCAAAAGCACAGGCTTACGTTGTACTGGCCGACGTTCTGGTACTTGATGGCACTCTCCACGAGCTGGAGTATGCTCATCGGCATTGGTGGCGGCGACACGATCTCCCGGATCATCACCACCTGAGGTGGCCTCGCCCGTGGTGATTGAGTTATGACTGGGTCCGATCGTTCGTCGTGGTCGAATGCTGCGCTCTTGAATGCCGGCGGCACGTGTGCTGCACCGACGGCTGGCGGCAATGAAGACAGCGACCGCGTCGGGCTGCTCCTCCGCGGCGGCAGGCGAGAGAACAGGACGCTGCGTTTCGGTGTCGAATGATTCGAATGCGGCTGGTGGTTGCCTAGGAGGTGCCGTGACGATTTCCTCCGAGTGTCGAAGCCTGCCAGCATCGTTGCGATCTCTTGAACAGTACTGGAGCGAGTCGCGTTTGCGCGTCCTCGGTCTGGTTCATCAGTCCGGTCTTCACTGGCGATTCCGCCGTCGCTGTCGGCCACTGGAGTTGCGTCTTGTGCTGCTGTGCCATCACTTGATCCTGTTGACAATCCCATCGGCATCACACGTGCGGACTGCTCGTCGTCCCGGATGAGGGTAATGTTCATGTGCTGCAGCAACATTTCGATGCTGAACTCGAGTCGGCACGTCTCAATAGCGCGGCGCAGCTGGGCGCCTTCGCGTAGAAGGGTTTCATGGTGGAAAGCCGACGCGACGCGGCAAAACAGCTCTAGGAACTGCATAAAGAACATCTCGTCGGGGACACGAGTTGTCTGAGGCGCGATTGCAGCTTGGTCAGCGTGCCATCCGTCATTCACAGCGCACTGGAGCTCGGACATCATCTGTGGTATTCACAAACACGATCGACACTGAGGATCACCCAGAGAAGCGAGCTACGCATTCCATGAAGACTAGTCACCTGGGCGAGGTCGTTGTACGTGAAGTAGTCCTCGTACTCGAAGTACGCGTTCAGAAAGTCGACGAAGCCCTCAAACGTGATGCTGTCAGCCGCATCGCGCTCCTCGCCACTCGAAATCCTGTTCATCGTGCCGTAAAGCTGAAATCCCTGCAGGAGCTTGGCGAAATGAGCTCGCAGCGTGTCTAGCACGGTGGACTTGGTCAGTTGACGCTGCAGCGCGTCTATTCGACGCGTTGTGGGCGCGTGCGCCGCTGCAATCTCTCCCAGGAGCGAGGCAACGAGATCCGACTCGGGGCGACGTGACGCCAGCGGCACTTTGCCTGCTGCACCGTCGACTCCGGCACTTCGCGCGTCCGACACGAAGGATACGTACTTGACGCGCGCAATCTTGGTCAGAGCGATCTGAAAGTCGCGATACCCCAAGTACCGCTCGCTGGCACCTGTTGCATTGTCGGGAGTGCGGAGATTGAGTAGATCGATGCGACAGACATGTTCGGGAGACGCTCGTTACCTGCGGAGGAGCGAAACGCATCGAGCACGTCGAACAGCGTGAAGGAGCAGTGCTGCAGGAAGTAGAGCTGGTGCGCCAGTGGCTCGAAGCTGCGTCCGCACGAGGCCACGGGCGAGAGGAAGCCAATCGTCAGCCAGTCATGCTCGAACACCAGTAACCAAACACCGGGAGCGCACAGTATCGCCAGCATGTGCCTACCTCACGCCGCGGTCGCCCGTCCGGAGAGCGTTAAACAGCTCGCGGACGCGGCTGTTCTCGACGTCCGACGCCGCCATCGTTGACGCCATCGGTGCTGCGAACCTGGAGGCTGATCACGAGGAATGGCAAGTCGAGTCGCCCTCCCTTGAGGTGTATTTATAGCTGAAGATGGCGCGCTGATCAACCAGAATAGCGAGGCAAAGAGCCCGGGCGGAGTGTCCATTCGGTACTCGGAGGCGGGAGAGCTGGGGCCACCCGATCAGTCCCCTGCGGAGCCGACTGCAGTATTGACGTCGCCCCCATCGTCGTGCAGAGTCGTGGTGCTGCTTGGATACTGTGCCAAACACAGAGTGATCAAGATGTCAGCGTCTCACTCGATCGATCAGTTGATGGCTTCAACGCACCCATGTTTGCACTGAAGCACGACAGAGCACTGCACAACCCACCGGTGCACGCCCACTGTACTGTACAGTACATACATCCCGCGCCACATACACATGAAACGAGGCCGCGCAGGACCCCGCTACACTGTATTCGCACCGCCGAACGTGAGCGTGGCCAGCTTCAACGCCGCGGACGTTCGCGAAATCGCCCGTGATGCGCATGTACAGTGTAAGTACACAGTACTGAAGTACACTTGTACTGTATCCGCCCACGCCCTCCGCGCCGACCACCATCTCCGCGGCTGGACAGTGTTCACGCGCCCGGCCCGTCGAGGACAGCACCGCGCCATGCACCGCGTCCGACCTTCGCGCCACTTCCGGTCGCCTTCCGGCCGCCTTCCTCTCGTTCGCGCGACGAGTTCATCGCGTCCTTTCTTCTCACGGGGCACTGTAGTGGCGGCCTTTCTCGCTCGGAGTTGAAGCACGTGGGTGACGCCACTTGTCTGTTTTGCGGGCTCGCGGTGGCCGATTCGCTGTCGCAGACGGGCACTTCAACTTCGCTAGTTTGTCAAACATTGTCATATCTTAGCGATATTTTGGATGATTCAGCATGTAATATAAGGTAAAACGGACAGAATGTGGATATGTGACTGTCCGATTGTGACCGAAAAGCCAGTCACGGTGGGCGCCGGGGGTAGGCGAGCAAAGAAAAAGTACCATCCGCCATGAATAAACTCCCGCACATCCTTTTCTCTGTCCCGGTCGCCAGGATCCGGCTTTTCCGACGTTTCCTCCGCACGATTCAAAAATGAATTGACACTACGGCAAACAAACACGCGCAACACCAAAAGGGCCACCAAAAAACAAAAGGTTACTCACCCGTTGCAACCAACAGTCAGGACCGGCGCCAAAGATATCCCAGCAGGAGGCGACACCAGGTGTACCGCCACAAGTTACGCCGCCCCAGTGCATCGCCCAAGTGGACCACCATGGGCGTCGACACGTGCTACGACGAGGAGCTGAGCGCCTGGGTGCGTGGGGGTCGCCTGGATGATGGTGGATGAACGCGCGCGTGTCAGACGCTAACGGACGTGTGTATTGCAGAAGCGCGAGACGCGCTACTACCTGCTCAAGGACGTTGACTCGTCCATCGAGTACGCGCAGCAGGAGCTGGAGCGCATCGACTTTCTGTGGGGCCGCATCCGGTTCGCGCAGGCCACGGCCTCGCCCAGCATCAAGGCCGACATCCGCGTCGAGGTACGCTCCGAGACCGTAAACTCCCTATCTATATAGCTGGACTGCAGGCGGCTAATGGGAGTTGGCGACAGGGCCACCTGGTGGTGTTCACGAACGTGGAGCTCAAGCTGTCCAAGCTGCTGCGCAACGCGCCCATCACGAGCACGTGCGTATGCTCTAGCACCTCGTGTAATGTGCCGGACTACCGCCCCTGACCCTGCCTATCTTCCCCGCGTGGACAGGCTGCAGCAGTACTGCGTGCTAAACCAGATCCTCGAGTTCCACGGCATCGTGCAGGCCCAGGTCGGGCGGCTCGCGGCGCTCAAGGACTACATGCAGCTGCAGCGCCCCGACCTGATGAACGACCGGCCCGGCAACGACGACGTGGACGTCTACGTGGGCATCGTGCAGCGCACGTTCCAGGTGCGTCCGAGCGCGAGACGGCATCGCCTTATCCTGTACGAGTGACTGATGACAGTGTCGCTGCGCAGTGCCTCGGCCGGATCTGCCAGGAGCTGCGGAACGCGGCCAACGTCCTGCGCCTCCCGAACCGCCGGCGGTTCCCCTACTGCTCGTTCGTCGACCACGTGCGTTCTCTCGCCATATTTTGGTCATGCTGTGCTTGATCATTGCGCCTCTCGATACTCACGCCCTTGCTTGCCTTCTCGGTGATCCAGACCTTCAAGCCGCCGCTTCCGTCCGAGCTGATTGTGGAGTTCTCCATTCACCGTGGCGAGCTGGTGCGTGCACGTTTCCTTGCGTCCATGTACCGCCCAGAGCTTCGACACTGACGGTCGTGTGCTGTCGTATCTACAGCTGGTAGAAGCGTTCACGCTCGTGGCGACGCAAAAGCCCATCACCAACATCCCCGAGGGCTGCGCCACCCGGAAAGAGTTCGTCGGCTGCGTCTGGTGAGTCTCTCGGACTCTGCATGAGTATTATAGATGCGGCCGTGTCACAGTCATGCTGACGCTTTTCAATTGCTCTCAGCGCCTTCCGCGGCCAACGCGTGGAGATCGTCGAGTACGCGAGCACGTCGGTGCCGATCCCGCAGCTGGAGGAGATGCTGTACCACCTGGACGACCAGATCGCGTGGCTCGTGCACGTGCGCGACAACGTCAAGGCGCTGCTCGACTGCCAGGACATGTACTACGACTACAACTAAGTCGACCCATCGGCTTTGGCGGCGAGTGGGCGGGCGCCGACGTCAGAACGGACACGCCTATCGCCGACACGATGTGTGAGTTATATTATCCCCTTTTGACTGAAAAGCCAGCCTGTACAGCTACTTATAAATAAAGAGGACGCGCCGCCGCCACTTCAAGCGACCAACACGTAAGGACCCCCCCCCCCCCCCCCCCCCCCCCC
>JAADYG010000132.1:0-54737 GCA_023338115.1 Phytopythium boreale
GGCGAGCGCGAGGAGTAGGCTGGCGATACGGAGGACCATGTTGCTTGGTTTGGCTGAGCGTGAAGAGTACCGAGTCGGGTGTGTGGACTTGGTTGGGTCTTGAAAGTAATCGCCCGTGTTGAGCTCGACACAGACGATTGAGAAGTGAGGTCGAGCTGAGGCGGCGGATCCAGTGCACTGGGCAGTGGGAACTGATGTAGTTGTTGAACATGTCATGCCATCACGCTTGCGCGGTCCGGACCGCGACCAGGTCTGTGTCTGTGCCACCGTGTAGCAGCGCTATTACACATAATACAGCACATGCGCTTGTCTCGTCTAGACTAAAGATTCCTCAGCCCACGGACCATCTTTCCGATCGCAATGTGCGGCTGTCACGCAAGCAAACACAATACTTGAGGAGCATTGATACAGTGCTGACGCTAGCCTGTAATCAGCAATGCCGATGGAGGTCACCACCCGACTGCAGAGGATTTCTTTCGTGTGTGCACTTGTAAAAGCGGCGCAGGGTCCATCCAGGTCGTGATGAGCCCGTGCAGACCTCCTCATCTCCGTGCGATAACTACATGTACAACTGTGACAGAGTTCAGCACTCTTCGCATCAAGGAACAGGGCCAGCAGGGCGGACCGCAGTTGCTCTGATTGGCCGGCCTCCCGCGGCGACCAGACGAGCGACCTGCCCCTGTGCGCAGATCCATTTCCTTCGCCACGCGATTGCTCGTTGCAGCGCCACGTGCTGTACTGTTCATACACCGTGAAGCACGTGCCGCTTGGTACTGCGCAAGTCTCGGTAAGGAAACTCACCTCTCCTTCAATCCACCGCCACACTCAGTACATGTACTGAGCAGTCGGGTGTACTGTGTACCAGTACTCGCATCGACAAGAGACGGATCATGAGTCATGCAGGCCTGCAGGGCTCGACGCGAGAGTCGACAGTTGAAGTCCACTAGGCTCTTCATTTGTCTCTCCACTCGATATCAGAGGTTGACAACCACACCGTACGAGAGCGAACGATTCTACCACGTGACTGTCATCATATTTCAGAGGGTTTTCACTTCAACCCGCGACCACTCGAACAGACCTGCGAATTCAGGTCTGCGCTCAGAAAACTGAAAAGCAGAGCAGCGAGACGCCACGTCGACGTCACTCGATAGGCTCGCGATCCAGTAAGATTCACCGTAGACGCGCTGGTTAGCAGGCCAATGGGGCAGTCGTGGCCGGCGTGGTCGTGGCGGGCGTTCCACCCGAGGAAGGCGTGCTGGACGACGTGGATGGCGTCGTGGTGGTCGAAGGGCTCGTCGTGGTAGAAGGCGATGAGGTGGTCGATGGCGTCGCCGTGGTGGTCGACGGCGTCGAGGTCGTGGTTCCCGGCGTCGAGGTCGCCGTCGTCGTCGGTGTGGCGGTGGGAGTGGTATCCGGCGAGGGCGTGGCCGGTGTCGCGGTGCTCGTCGTGGACGGGGTCGGCGTCTCGGTGGCGGTCGGCGAGGGCGTCGTCGAGTTGGAGTCGAGCCAGGAAGTGAGCGTGGCGCCGAGCACGGCGCCCGAGTCGCTGACGACGTTGGTGAAGTTGGAGTCGCCGAGCAGCACGTGCTTGGTGCCCTCGACGAAGAACGTCGAGATGCCGCTGCTGATGCTCTCGTACACGTCAATGATGGCCGTCATATTCTGTTCGGGCAAAGTCGAGTCAGCATCATCAGTAGGCTACAACATGGCGTTGAACAAGCCAATCAAGAACGCGACGTACGTTGAAAAAGTCCGTGGCGGAGATGATGTTGGTGAACGGGTAGCCGAAGATGCCCTCCTCCACCAGCTCGTAGAAGGTGCGCTGCGTCGTGTCGGCCTTGCTGTCGATGAAGAGCCACTGGCTCGACGGGATGAGCTCGAGCAGACTCGACATGAGCTGCGTCACCGTCAGCGTCTGCGCCTGGCAGGCAGCGACGACGTCAGCGGGGGCGCCAAAGTCCACGTCGCACACGCCAAAGTAGTCGAGGATGACGCCGGCGGGCGTGTCCGCCTCCGGGAACACGCCCACGTAGCTGTCCGCCAGCACCTGGTACTTGATGGACTTGGACTCGACCTCCCACAGGTCGGCGACGTGCGCGCTGTACGCCTGCGCCGCGAGCGACCCAGCGCTCTCGCCACCGATGACGATGTGCTCCGGGTCGGGGTAGTTGGCCAGCGCCCACTGCAGCGCCGACTGCGTGTTGGCGTACCCGTTCATGTGCATCGACTTGTTCAGGCCGAGGCACTGCGTGTTGCCCAGCAGCGCCTCGATGCCGCTCTGGTACCCCACGGTGGTCTTGCTGCCCGCGTGCAGGTCGCCGGTGCAGTACGGGATGTGCACGATGTTCCAGTCGTTGAACATGTTGCCGTCCAGCGACCGGTCCAGCACGCCGGCGCTCGACGCCGTCGCCGACGTGGTGAACGTGGCGCTGGCGCCCAACGAGCACTGCAGCGCGAAGTTGCACGTGTACTTGTCGATGCAGGCGCCGCCTCCCTGGAAGAAGATCATGAGCTTGGACTTGTCCAGCGCCTCGTTCGGGAACACCTGGAAGAAGTACGTGGGGTTCGACGTGAAGCTCGTCTTGCTGTCCGTGTAGGCGTCGAACGCGCAGCGTGTGCTGCCGCCCGGGTACACGAGCACGCTCCCGTCTTCGGTCGACGGCGTGAAGTTCTCGACGGGACATGTCTCCGAGTCGCTGTAGGTGCACGAGACGTCTCCGGCGCGCGCGAACAGCGCGGGCGACGCCACCGCGAGGGACAGCAGCAACAGGCTCCTGCGACCGCCAGCGAGCATCGCGACGCAGTCTTTGGGGTCGGGAGAGGGAGGACAGTACCTGACGAAAGGATCAGGTCGTAGCGGCGGTCGACGGGGGCCGCGCGGAGAGAATCCAAGAATGAGACCGATCGATCGGTCGGCGAGGTGGTCGGCGCTGATGTCAAGGCGCGGCTGGCTACTGTAACTTTAGCCCGCGGGGTGATGAGGCCGCAGGAACACACGCATCGCTTGATGAACAGAGCCATAGCACGGGCACAGCACACGCTGTAACCAACACAATATCATTCGTACAGAGCAAACGGCACGTCGCTCGCGGCATTCGCGGCGAATTTGACGTTTGACATTCCGGGTTACGCACGGCGTCAGTTGGGGTGTCAACTTGAAGCTGCTGCAATGTGGGACCCAACAACCTCTATAAATAAATGCAGCTAGTCGAGATAACAAGATGTGGGTCAATATTACTGTTATAAACCTGTATCAATGAATAAAACATAGAATGTGATTTTATAATGCATGTCAGACTGGCACCCATCGAGCGCGTCTCTTGGCCGCGGGCTGCGCCACTGTCTTCCAGTTATCCCTACTCTTCAAGCCGCGGGCCTTCCTTCGTTCTTCCCGGCGTAAGGTGTAAGCAGGGTGTACGTGAACGGTTACTGTACTGTACACCCTATTATAAATGATCGCCGCCAAGACCACTTGCCACGCGCTTCGTGCGGACTTTACGCCCGGCGGCGACGTCGGCCCCGCTCATATCAGTCCGTGGGAATTCCAGTGGTAGACCCGGTTACGTTCGGTGGGGTTCAGCACGTGTAACCCGGTTACGTTGAGAGTACCCCACCGCACCGTAAAGAAAGTGACACACCTGTCCTGTCGCTTCCGATTGGTCATTTCTGTCTCTCTGAGACAGCTAATAGGTCAATCAAATTTTCATCCTCGCGTATGATTGGCTAAAATAATCTAACGTGATACTGTACCCGTTGGCGCAATAGCCAGGGCGGAACGAGGCTCCAAAATCACCCAGGAGCTCCGTCGAATTGACGAGATCGACCGACGCCTTCGCCTCGCCCGCCCGTCCGCCCGCTCTGCAGAACCACCACCTGCTCAGCCTTGGTGCTCGCTCGCTGCTGTTACGCGCGCTGTCACGGATGTCGGTGCCGCAGCTGTCGGCTTTGTCGCCGTTCGCGCGCGCGCCGGTGGAGACGGCCACGCCCGTACGGCGGCCGACGCAGATCGGATGCCTCGAGTACGCGCTGACGGTCGCGAGCCGTTTCTACTTCTCCAGCGTCTACCGGCTCGTCTACTTCTTCATGATCGCCTCCAGCCTCATCTGCGTCGTTTGGGTGCGTCCTCGTCCTCTCCTTGGGCGGGTACTGGTGAACTTTCGGTCTAACTTTTGCGTTCCAACGTTCCATGGCACCGATTCCAGACGGGGATGAATCACTGGCGCATGTGCGTTGCTCCTCACTCGTTTGCCCTCCGCTGACAAAGTTGACCGACCGCTTTCTCACGTTGCCGCGTTCAAATCTGCCTCCTGTAGCCCCACGTCCGTGCTCTTCATCTCGCTGGAGATCACCGTGAGCGCGCTCATGGTGTTTGAAGTGCTGCTGCGCATGATGGCGTACAAGAGGGTGCGTGCTCGTACAATCCCGGTCGAAAGCGTTGATGTTGATTCGCGCTCGGACTAACCTCTTCGAGCCGTTTGGCGACTCGGTCGGCGCAGCGCTTCTGGTCCAAGTGGTGCAACATCTTCGACGTGATTGCATTAGGTGCGTTGTTGTATTTAGTGACGCCGGCGTGGCGAGTAGCCCTCCGCAGTGCTAGTATCTAACGATGTCGTGTTCTCGACTCTTTGTTCTGTCGTGTCGACCAGTGCTCAGCCTGGTCTCGGTGGCCATGTACTTCAACGAGGAAGGCGTCATCGGCGAGCTCGAAGAGGTCGCGACGGACGCCGTGCTCACTCTGCGGAACGCCGTGCAGTACATTCGCCTCGCCATCTTTCTCAAGTGAGCGTGCATGTGCTGGGACTACCCACTCACCAAACCGACCAGTGTGCTGACCAGCAGCTGTCGTAATCCGTGCGTGATGTAGGAACCGGTCGGAGCGGTTGTCAGCGCAGGGCGGCAAGGACATTGAGTTCGAGGCGCTGCCGATGCACCCGGACGACGAGCGGGAAATGATGCTGGACGCCGAGAGTGGCTTGGGTGCTGACAACAATGAACGCGTGGAGGTCGTGTAGAGGCCGGTGCTGGGTCCGCACGAAGCGTGCGGCGTCCGTGTTGGTCCCCTTCTTCCCATCAAGCGAGGAACTCTGCGTGCGTGGTCTGTGACTAGATTCTATCTATAATAATGCGAGCAACTGTGTCTCTCATCAATCGTGGAGGAGCACCGAAACGAGCACACACCGAGGAGGCAAATCACTCGGCGTGGACTTGGATTATCCATGGATATGTAGAGGCAAACGCATGCGCACGTGCTCTCAGAAGAAGAGCAGCTTCATCAACGCGGCCCAGACCAAGTGCGTCGCGCTGCAGCCAGAAACGCAAAGGACACTCAAGTCAGCACACGACGGGACAGACGTGCTCAACACTGCGACGCACCTGATGAGTGCCAGCACCGGCAGCATCTTCTCCTTGGACAGGTGCTCGGCAATGACCGACCAGAGGTTGCTCAACACGAAGTACAGCGACCACGACATGGCAAGCAGCAGGGCGACCCAGTCGACGGCATCCATCGGCACCATGCACGCAATCTGTCGAGGCGGCGAGTGGAGTGAACGCGTCAGTATGAGCACGATGGAATTCACAGCAGCACGGCACTTCGCGCCAACGTACTGCAGCGGGGATGAACATGAGCATCGAGTAGCCATAGAGGCAGACCAGGAAGAGCAGCGTCATGGGGATGTTGAAGTACTTGCCCACGAACCACACGATCAGGGGCAGGCCGACCAGGAACGCCTCCACAAGCGTGAGCGCCGACGCGAGGCGGCTAAAGTCGTACGACCAGTCGCTCACGTCGCCCGTGTAGTCCATGAACGACGCGACGTTGCTGCACGACGCCAGGCAAAACACGAGCGTGGTCGACAGCCAGAACGGCCCGTAGGCGTCCGGCGCCGCGAGCGCTAGCTCCGCGAACCGCGGCTCCTTCTTGAACGGCAGCAGCGCGCGCGACAGCCGCACTTGGATGTCCACCGTGTCCACGTCAAAGTACTGGAGGTGGACAGGCATTCACACAGAGTGAGGACTCCGATGCAACAGAGGTTAAGAGTGCTGCTGCAGTGGCGACGTACTGGCTGGTAGAACGCGAGTGACAGGCAGCCGCACATGCCGAGTCGCGGTGCGTCGCCCTTGTCGCCAAAGTCCGCGTTCTTGCCCATCAGCGTGTCGCGAACTGCGTGTGCAGGTTGGATTACAC
The DNA here is from genome assembly GCA_023338115.1 of Phytopythium boreale. Taxonomy (NCBI): domain Eukaryota; phylum Oomycota; class Peronosporomycetes; order Pythiales; family Pythiaceae; genus Phytopythium; species Phytopythium boreale. The sequence continues at coordinate 6,188 of JAADYG010000132.1, forward strand.
CAGGCGCATTAGACAAGTGGGTTGTACAGTAAAAGCGGCCGGCAAGACGCACCTTTGGGCGAGATGAGTCCGTCTTCCAGCTCGTCGGGCTCCACCACCGACACCTCTGGGGCGAGACACCAGATCAGAAAGTGGTTAGTAAAGCGAGGAGATACGGACACTGACGGCGGAACGAGCTCGCTCTAAGCGACAAGAGGACAGCGCAGTGCAACGCACCAAAGTCGAGCCCCGCGCCGCGGTCCTGTGAGAAGGAGAGAGACACGAAGCAGAGTCGATGGGAGTTAGCATCGTGACTCACTCTCTTACCGCTGTCGCCCGCCCTCGGCCGCCCAGAAAATGGCCATAAACAGCGGTAGCAGCCCCAACCAACGTACGTTAAGCGCGTGCGCCGCCGACGCGACGTCCTCCATCGCGGCAGACATCACAGCGAGAGCAGTCGCGGCCGGTCGAATCGATCAGAGCAAGTCGCCGGTCTTGGTCGGATTGTTCCAGTTTTCCGAGCAAAAGGAGCCCCGAGAGCAAAGTACCGTGGACGAAAAAAGTAAAGATCCACGTGATACTTAGCCGGGAATACTATGTATATCGATACCGATAAAGTAGCGCGTTGAAAGTTCCAGGATTCCAGTCAAAAGTTCCAGGAGTTCAGAAATGGGTACAGTACCGCCGATGTGACGGCGAAAGACCACAAGTTGCCCGCTGACGACCGACGAGACCGCCAGCTCGAGCAACAACCAAGACGACCCCGTGTGCTCGTCCCTCAACGAGACGGCCTTCATCTTGGGCGGCGAACCCAACGACTCGGACGCCGATAAGTCGTGCTCGATCTCGCTCGGATGCGAGCCGTGCATCTCAAACATCGAGTCGGAGGACGGGTCGGATTGCTCCTCGCTCAACGACACCGACTTTCTCCTGGGTGGCGAGTTGGACAACTCGGACGAAGGGATCAAGCAGCCGACGCCCACGACAGACACCAACGCCTGTAGTGACCGCGCCGCCTGCGCTGTCCAAGTCGGCGCTATCAGCACGGCGCGACCCATTTAGCAGCGCGAAGCTTTGCCCGCTCCTGTAGCTGTAGCCACAACCTCCATGATGGCGCAGGAGCGTGTCGCCAAGGCCATCGCGACCGGCTTCGTGTCGCTCGAGCACGCCACATGTACCTCGTCAACGGTGCACACCGCGGCAGTCTTCCGGCCAGTGGCTCGAGCCGCTACCAGTGCGGCGAACCGTACCCTCAAGCCCAGCGCCGTCACCTTGAGAGCCGCCGCAAACGAGCGAGTGGCTCGCGCGGTCCAGCGTGGATTTGTGTGCGCCGCCCGTGGCTGAACGAGTTGAGGTATACATCGCTCGGACGCACAGCGCGCCAGCACCACGTATATGTATCCATCTTGTGTCGATCGTAGCTATTTATTTATTTATCTATCCATCCATGCTGTGCATGAATGAAGGAAAACCGTCCTTCTGGATGTTTGTCCAGTGCAACCCATTCCTATCCGTTTTGCAAGATATCGAGCGCCCGCTTCAACTTGGTAATCCAGTGCATCTTGGGTTCAGTATCCAGAGCAAGCGCGTCCTGATGAGAAATGACATGTTGAAGAGGAGGAGAAAGTGCCGATGGAGGAGAAGTGCCGACCCCGCGATGGCTCGTTCTCCCCTCACTTTCCCATTCGCGCGCTCGAGCCCACGGCGCTTCTTGGCGCTTGATCAACCCTCGCTCTCTTCATCCAGCGATGGCTTCTGCCCCTGCCGCCCCGCGCTCTCCGCCGCCGCCATTGCCGCCGACGCCGCCGCGGGCCGAGCCGGACCGAGCGTCGACCAGCGAGGATGAAGACCAAGCGCCAGAGCTGACGCCCCAGCCACGCCGTCGCCGCGATGTCTCTCCAACGCGTCGGCCCGTTCTCCAGCGCCAGGCGGCGACGCCTTTAGCCCACAGGCCGGGGCCTAACACCGGTCGTGGCGGGCGGGAGGAGGCGCATCAACCCGAACAAGCCGGCGAGATCGCGCGCGGCAACGTGGCGTCTCGAGGTCAGGCGACGTCGCGCCTGTTTGCCTTTGAGACGGACCCCGACTGGCTTGCGGTCCGCGAACAGAACAGCCGCCGCGCCGAGCTCGTTCGCAGCCGCGCCCGCCAAGCAGCAGTCCGCGCGTCGCGGCGCGAGTGAGTGACGGCCTTGGCGGACGCAAAGCATGATGGAAGCAAGCTGCTAGAATGCTATCGACGATCAACAAAAGCCGGCGAGTCCGTCGGCTGCGCAGTGTTGCAGAAACGTAATGAACACCCTCCATGCCCCACTTGCCTCTCCCTGTACCTCCCTGCCTGTCTCCTTCTTGCTTCGAAGACTGGTGCTCGCCCCCTCCCCTTCGACTCGCGCTCTAACGCCCCGCTCGCTTTATCTAAACCGCTTCATGGAGATGTGGATGAGCGACTTGAGCCCGCGCAGCCAGTCCTTGTGCTGCGCCCAGTCTGAGGCCGTGAGCGCCACGTAAATGCCCTGCGCCGACGCAAAGTCGCGCTGCGCAAAGAACCCGACCATCTCGTGCAGCCGCCCGACCACCGCCGGCGACAGGTCGCCCACGTTCAGCTTGGAGAACATGACGTCGCGGCCGCGCTGGATTTCCGCGAGCTGCTTCTGCTCCATCTGCATCGCATTCCATCAGAAACTGTTAGCCACACTTGTTCTACTCTACCATCTTCATCCGACTTCCGACTTACCATGGTTAGCGGGAGCGCCTGGAGCTGCGCGATGAGGTCAGTAAACGCGTTCACGATCGGCATGTCCTGCGGACCGACGTTCTCCGTGCTGCCCGTAGCACCCTCGTGGCTAAACGACTGCTTGGTGGCGGCCGAGGCACCCACAGGCGACAGAACAGCGGTCGTGGCGTTGCCGTACTTGAGCGTCAGCTCCTTGTTGCCCACGCTGCTCACGAACCCGTCCTTCTTGTGCGATGCAATGTCCACCGACGGCTTTGAGATGCGCGACGAGTTGAGCGACGTCGCCGCCGCCAGCGGGTTCACACCCGTGCCCTGCGGGATCGCCGGCGTCGGGGCGCTCGGCATACCGAAGCCCATGTCGGGCTGCCGGGGCGCTCCACCTCCAAACGCAGGCGACGGCATGCCGCCACCCGTCGACGGCGGGCCAGAGAAGCCTCCTGGACGCCCACTAGTAGACGGCGGACCCGAGAAGCCGGGCCCTGGCTGGCCAGGGAATGGAGCGGCGACCGGAGGCGGCTGCGGACGTCCGTATCCAGGCTGCTGCGGTGGTTGTCCAGGGTACGCCGGCTGCGATGGAGCGCCAGGGTACGGCGTAGGCTGGGCATTTCCGTATCCCATAGGCGGCTGCTGAGGCGGCTGTCCCGGATACGTCGGCGTCGGATAGGCCGGCGTAGGAGGGTGAGCGACACCCGCCGGCGTAGGCAGAGGCTGGCTGGGGTACGACGGCTGAGGCGGGTAGGCACCAGGCGCCGGAGCCGCCGCCGGATATGCCTGCGCCGGCTGCGGCTGCTGAACAGGCTGGCGAGCGCCGGGGTATGCGGGCGACGGCGCACGTTGGCCATAACTGACAGCAGCAGGTGCCGCAGGGGTCGGCGTCGGTGCCGGTGCCTGGATGCCGTACTGGTTGCGATTTCCGTACCCAGGCTTTGTTCCGTACCCTTGTTGCTGCTGCTGTTGCTGCTGTTGCTGTTGTTGTTGCATCTGCTGCTGCTGCTGCTGCTGCTGCTGCTGAGTCTGCACCTGTACAACGTCAAACGGGAACGGCGGCGGCTGGTAGCCAGGGATTGGCGCGGCGTTGAAGATACGGTCGCGCAGGATCGCGCAGCTCACGTCCGAGAAGCGCGCGTACTTGGCGGCAATGTCTAGTCGACCCTCCGCTGCCATCTATTGACATAAAATACAATGGAATCAGTATTAGTTGAGGTCACAATTGAGCAGTCAAACATGATCCAATAACGTACCAGTGACGAGTATTCGGCGAAGCAGGCGGCAACATCAGGCCCGATCGACTGGTCCGGCTGCTCGACGGCCATGGAAAAGACCGAGACTTTCTCGACGAGTCGGTGGAGCGCAGTCGCGCGACCAAACACCGGCGTCTCGACCAGGCTCTCGGCGACCCAGGCAGCGACCGTCTTGTCCACGTTGACCGCGCACATGTAGCACAGCGTGGCCGAGTGATGGTCACCCGCAGCTTCCAAACGCCCAGCAAGCTTGTCGCATAGCGACGGGAACTCCTCGCTCTTGGCGTACGTGCTCAGGATCGCGAGCGTCTCGCGCCAGTCGCTCAGCTCCGCCTGTTCCACAAGACTCGAAAGCTCGTTCTTGATGATCGCAGCCACCACGCGCATGACCGGGCGGCTCTGGTGCGCAAAGAACGCACGCTGCGTCTTCTCCCACAGTTCAGGACCCCCGCACGAAGCTAGCAAAAGCGCGTCGGCAAGCTGGTTGTAGTGCAGACAGCAGTTGACCGCCACCTCAAAGTTACCCACGAGCAGCGCCTGCATGAGCGTCGCTTCCGACTGCTCAGTGTACACAGGGCCTGGGACGACGTCAAGGCGCGGACTCGAGTCTTCGTCGAGTGCCGCACCCATCGCCGACATGTCCGACAGCGGAGTCGCAGGCGTCGGCTCGCTAATGGTGGACGCACTGAGGTCGGTGGACGCCCCGTTCGCCTGGAAACCAGACGCAAATACGTCCTCCGCTCCAAGGCCGCTCTGTTTATCAAGAAGATCACAGTCAGTTAGTTTGATCCGATACAGCGATCCTGACCTTGACAAGAGAAGGCGACACGTACATCGATGCGGTCGCTGAGTAGCGCGCCGGTAACGGGGTCAATCTGCGCCTGCTGCTGAGCGTAGTCCTGCTGCTGCTGCTGCTGGACATTCTCCTGCACAGCAGCAGGATTATACTTGGCATTGAGCTCGTTGATCTTCTCAGCATCCAGGCCAAGGTGCAGCAGCAAGTGCTGGCGCGCATCCTTCTCGAACAGGATCTTCATAAAGCTCCAGACGCTCTGCTCTTTCTCCGACGTCGCGGCCGCCACCTTGCGCTCGCAGTGGCCCTTGAAGTCCTTTAATTCGAGAGACTGGTCTAGCGCCTCAGCCTGAGCAACAAGCGTCGTCTCGCTAACGACGCGGTGAATGTGCACAAGTCGACGTCGGTCGACATTCGGGTTCACCGGGTTTCCGATCGTCACGAGCTTGCCACCAAAGCCAAACGAAGCGCCAGCGGGGCGGCGTGTCCACTTAGGAGCACGCAGCGCCGGGTTTCCGCCGCCCGAAAGACCCCACACCTGCACCTTGCCGTCGAGCGTGCACGTGGATGCGACAGCAGGCAGCTTGGGCGACCACTGCACATTCCAGCGGCGCTGGCCGGCGCCACCGCCGAAAAACTGGTCCGAACCCATAGCGGGGGCACCACCCGCTCCAATTCCGCCGGCGTCCGACGGGAACTCGTAGACAGTCTTACGCGAGAACAAGTCCCACATAAGCGTCTTGTTGTCCTTGGCGCATGAGAGGATGAGGCCTGGGTCGCTCGGGCACCACGAGAGCGAGAGCACACCTGCCGTATGGTCGTGGAACTCGGCCAGCGGCGTCGAGGTAGAGTTGCGCAGGTCCCAGAGCTTGACGACGGGGCGCTGGTCGTCGCCCGAGGCCGTGGCGATCTGGAGCCCTTCGTTCGGGTTCCACGCAATGGCCGACACTGCACCGCGCTGCGGGTCGCGCAGCTCGCACCAGGGCTTCTTTTGCTTCAGATCCCAGATCACGACCGAGCCGTTCTGGGAGCCAGTCGCGAGGATGTAGTTCACCTGCGTGTTCCACGCGACGCTGTCGAGATCAGAGCGAGGCAAGCCGTCGATTAGGATCAATACAGCAAATCCAAACGGCTACATGAATGAACCGCACTGGTAGTTACCTGGTGATCTCGTTGACCTGCTGCTGTGGGGCGGCGGGGCCGCCGGGGGTGAACACGGCGGGGCTGGCGAGCTTCTCGAGCGACATGATGTACACCTCGCCGTCGCTGCCGCCTGAGGCCAGCAAGTGCGCGCTGTCCTCATGCGGGTTGAACTGCAGCGCGTTGACGGCGCCCTTGTGCCGCGCGACGCGTCCAATCTCGCACGAGGCCTCGCTGCCGTCGTCCCCGCCTCGCTCCAGCATCACCTTGGGGTTCCACAGCGTGACGCCGCCGTCCGCCATACCGCCGGCGATCACGCCGTACGGGCACGTGTCGTGGTGGCGGGCAATGTCGCGCCAGGCGAGCGACGAGAAGCGCGAGGGCGTCTTGACCGAGCCAAGCGGCACCATGGCGGGCGACGGGTCGCTCAGGTCCATCGACACGAGCTTGAACTCGCCGCCGCTGTGCTCGAAGCCCACGCCGCCATCCCCCTTGGACCCGAGCGCCAGCAGCTCGGCGCGCCGCTTCACGGGGCTCCAGGCCACCGCCGCGTTCGCCTGGATCTCCTTGAGTAGCGACATCGTGTCGGTTGTACTTTCTCCTTGTCGTCTAGTGTCGTTTCGTCACGCGCGCACTTCTTGTGGTCGTTCTGCGAAGCCGACGGAGGGGGTGAAATCACCGGGCTCCTCTCTTCTCTTCTCTATGTAATTAGCGCGGACCCGCCGTCGACGTGTGCGTTCTGGCGCGTCGTCGTCCGTCGAGCGCGGTCGCTTCTCCAGTCCGGGGGGATCGAGATGAGATCGCTTTGGGGGCACTGACTTTTGACGTGGGAGATCCGGGAAGAGAGGGGGGGAGGGAGGCGTGAGGTGCTCAATTTTGGCCAATGCACGCGCGGTGTTTTTATTTATTGGCCAATCAAACGGACTATGCATTATTTACAGCCAATCAGCGATTGACACACGCTCTAACGTGGAGGCGAGGACTGCATGTACTGCTTATTTTCGGCAAAGTACGAGCGATTGCTGCATGGACTTTTTGGCTCGGTCACACCTCCCTCTCGAACAAAATTTTGACCACGCTGGTCAACGCTGGAACGAAATGGATCGAGACACGCTGGCCATGCTGGGCATTGTGTAACTTACACCGACGTGGAACATGCATGCGTCGAGTGAAGCAAGGGGTTCTCCTGGCTCCCTGGCATCGTCGAGATGTGAGTGCTGGGTGGCATTTTTACAAGCGTCAGTCGAACCTAGCTCGAATGGCACGGTAATTGTGTACCTGATATAGCGGTATCACGTACCATATTGTTGGCTCAGTCAACTTCAACTGGTCACCGCCACTTGATTTACCGTACTCCCGACGCTGTTCCTTGCCACGTTCGCACTCATCAGGTCAAAGCCCTCCGCGACTGCGTCGTTGACCGTCCGTCACTTGAGGTGAACGAGCCGTTTGATGAGCCTCTGGGTGGCTTGGGCATGCCGCTATCTCCAACATGCACGTGCAGTACTGTACAGTACAGTGCCCGAACTGTGACCACCCAACAAACGAGCAAACGACCCAAACTCTAACTCGCGTTAACGCTAAAAGGAGGGCTACAGTATCACCACGGTGGATCAACCTGACCAGACCCAAACAAACCAGGGAGCACGCCCATCAACCAGGAGTCCTGACTGATTACGCGCGTGTGCAAGCAAAGACACGCACATTCCCAAGCAAGGCAGCTGCAAATCCTATCCTCCATCAACTGGGCGTGGTGGTTGCAGCCACGCAAGATATTATACAATAGACCGAAACCTCAAGAACGTAGAGGCACGGCTCCCGCATGCTTGCGGCGAATCTGCCACTGCTTTGAGCGCAAAATGGTCTCGCCATTTCCGAACTCTCTCACCGCCAAGCACCTGACCCTGACCTCTTTGCTCCCGCACTCGCCATGCCGATCTCCGTGCCCGGATACCACACCAACACGCCGCTGCACCCGTCGTTCGACGAAGACATCCGCGACGTGCATCTGATCTACGACTACGACACGAAGAGCGAGGATGGCAAGCCCGAGAAGTGGCGCTACGAGATGTGGTACTTCTCGCCCACGCGCATTGTGTACTCCGTGCGCGGAGGCCCGATGGCCGGCCGCCTGAACTACCAGACGTGCGCGTTCCAGTGCATCCGCCCGGGCGAGCTGTGGCAGTGCAACTGGCTCGAGGAGACCGGAACGATCGTGAGCCAGGTCTACGACATCCAGAACAAGAAGATCACCACCATGTGCGCGTTCTCCAAGGGCCACTGGGAGCACCCGGACGAGTCGCACGGCGACAAGCGCAACCCGGAGGACTTTGCGCGCTGGCGCAAGCTCGCTGACTACGGCAACCAACGCGACCGACTGATGCTGTGTGAGCAGGCCGACATCCTCGAGAAGTTCAAGGGTCCCGGCGACCTCATCCCCATCGCGGAGGACGCCGAGACGCTGTAAGCAGCGAGGCCGCGCCGCGAAGAGTCCATGAGCATGTGTGTTGTGCGCAGTCTTCGCACAAAGTCCATGGTCCGTAACACAATGGAATTCCACTCGCATTGACCTACAGCTGTCGCTAGCCGTCGAACTCCTTATCGCTGCAGTAGTGGTTGTTGGCTGTTGTGTGAAGCGCTCATCGGCAGCTCCTTCGCCTTTGCGTCCTGCTGATACAGTAACGACAGTGACGCCCCCACGCTAACTTCTGGCGCGTGTGCGTGCTAGAAAACGCTCGAGATTCGTCCGGGAACGTGGAGTTGATTCGCGTCGATCTTGAAGCTTGTCAACCTGTCGACGTCATTCACTATCCCACCATATTTGACCAATCAGAAGCGAGGTAATTATTTTTGGTCGAGTGCGACTGGCTAAAATTGTGTCAGCGATCAATGATTCCGCGACGCGGTCTGGATTGCGCGCCCACTGCCGAGAGCTTATACTTGATTTGAGTATGTTGAGCCAAGGAGGGAAGGGTACGTGGCCATCATGTCTCCCTTCCGTCAACACTTAGGCACGTGTCTACACACGAGTGCCCCTCATCCGAGCGGAAGGCGAGCAAATCCCCTCGGAGGTGGCGGGCGGTCTCTACTCATGGGGACAGGACGGTCCTTCTCGATGGGATCCCTCCGGAAAGAGTGGGCGCTTTCGCGGCCGCAGGAGTGGGCTCACTTTGCAATTTGCCGGTCCCAAGCCAAGCCACTCCAAGCAAGCCCCAAGTCTCCAAGATGCCGATTGCCGTGCCCGGATACCACACCAACACGCCCTTGCACCCGTCGTTTGACGAGGACATCCGTGATCTCCACCTGATCTACGACTACGATGCCGAGAGCGAGGACGGCAAGCCGCAGAAGTGGCGCTACGAGATGTGGTTCTTCTCGCACGACCGCATCGTGTACGCGATCCACGGCGGCCCCATGGCCGGCCGCCTGAACTACCAGACGGTCGCCTTCCAGTGCATCCGCCCCGGTGAGCTGTGGCAGTGCAACTGGCTCGAGGAGACGGGCACCATCGTCAGCCTCGTGTACGACATCAAGAACAAGAAGATCACTACCATGATCGGCTTCTCCAAGGGCCACTGGGAGCACAGCGCCGAAGCCCACGGCGACAAGCGCAACCCAGAGGACTATGCCCGCTGGCGCAAGCTCGCCGAGTACGGCAACCAGCGCGACCGCCTCATCCTGAGCGAGCAGGCCGACATCCTCGAGGTCTCCCGTGGCGCGGGCAACCTCGTCCCGATCGCCCCGGACGCCGAGACCCTGTAAGTGTCGCGGCGTCTCGATCGCTGTCTCATTGCAACACTGCACTACCAGTAGTGTAGCGCAAGCACAGTCTCGATTGCCAGTCCTCGAAACGTAAAATACAACAACAAAAAAGAGATGGTTGCAATCGCGCTTGAACTGCCGGACGACTTGTTCTAGTTGGATTGCAGCTGAGCTAATGTGGTCGTTCGTGTAGTTGGGCTTTCAGCGCCCGCAGTTGGACCAAGACACGCCATCGTTCACGCAGAGATCTTGTTTTTATACGACTGTAGACAAAGACAAAGGCATCGCACAGCCGATGACGAGGTGGAGCGCAGCCATCGCAGCCCCCCGTCGTGGTGGTCGCACACCCACCCGAACATTGCATCTCCGACAGCCGACACCAGACGCGCCTGCGGGTCCTATCGTTGCTCACAGCATGCGAGTGGTGCCCACAATGCATGAGGTCAGGCTTGAAGCATCTACTCGCGGACAAATAGACAGCGATGGCAGTCGGCCCGACTGTCGGGGGCAGCCCCTCCCATACACCATCTGATGTCGCGGGTGCCGAAAGGATCAGCAACGGTACCGTGCCACTCGAAAGTACAGCCTGTATCAATATTTTGCGGTTTGCAGTAATAGAAATTGGGTTGACTACCGGGAAGCCGACCCCCTGTTTTTGGTGGGAACTGCAGACAAGACGTCAAGGCCGACGCTGCTGGATGGGCGAGCGTGACTTCCACCCCGCCGCACTATCTATCGCACCGCCGCTCGCTGCGCCGCTGTATTGACTCCAGACAGCACGCCTCCCGCACCAAGGAAAGGCGTCGGCTCTCTTGCTCCTGCGTGCTTGTCCCCCACGATGCGGCAGCGCGCGCTGTTTGGGCGCGTCAAGTGCTTCGTGTGCGCGGACGGGCTGTCTCCGTCGACGCTGCTGGCGCTCGAGTGCGCGCTGCGCGACGGCGGCGCCACGCTGCTAGAGGAGGCCGAGTGCGCCGACAGCACGCACATTGTGTGTCTTCCCGAGGCGTACGCGGCGTTCGGCGCGCAGCGCGACGGCCGCTTCGTGTCGATCGTGCGCCCCGAGTGGGTCTTCCGGTCGCTCCTGCTGCAGTTCGCGCTGCCCGAGGACCGCTTCAGCGCGGACCCGGCGCTCTTCTTCTCGGGACTCGCGATCGCCGCCGGGCCTATCGAGAAGGACCCGCGCAAGGTCATCGACGGCCTCATCGCTCACTTTGGCGGCCAGATCATCGACCAAGAGGATGTGTACGCCGGTGCGACGCATGTTCTCTCTCCCGAAGACGCGCCCTCGACCGTCGCTACTCCCCCTGAGCACCTGCAGCTGCTGAACCTCACGTACTCGGACGCAGACGTCGCGCGCGCGGTGGAATCGTGGCGGCAGTCGATCGCTGGTCGGTCAGAAGGCAGCATGTCGATGTTTGAGCTGCCCAGTTGCCTCGTAGCTTTCATGGGCAGGCAGGCGGGTCTGACGGCGCAGTTCCACGTCAATTACAGTTGGATTGAAGAGTGTGTGCGTCGCAAGACCCGCGTGCCCGAGGGCGCGTTCGCTGTCGCTACAGGCGCAGCTACAACAAGCAACCCAGTCAACTGGAAGTCGCGCCCCGTGCTGGAGCTGGAGGACCTGAACCTCAACAAATGCGCCGTCGTGTATCAGCTGGCTAGAACGGAGCACAACATGGAGCTTTCTATGCTGCGCAAGTCGACGGAGGTGAGGCAGACAACCTCCATTAGTACAATTGGTGCAAACTGATCTAGTGGCTGACTGTTTCTGTTGTGATCGTATCCTGCAGAGGCTGGCGGACATGCAGACAGCGCTATCAGGCGCGATCGTGCTTCTGGCGCAGCATATTGCACCGGTGCTCAAGGACAACCTTCTCAACCTGCTGCGCTCAGCCAAGGCCAAGGTCGCCAACGTCCCGCTTGGCGACTCGTACCAGGACATCGTGCGCAAAGTCGTGGCGAACGCGTCATTCGTTGTGTGCTGCTACCGCGCAGGCTTCGAGTACGAAGAGGCTGTTCGTCAGCAAAAGCGCGTCGTTAGCCTCTTTTGGGTGCTGGACGGCGGCCATTTCGCGACGGATTCAAGTACGTCGCGTCTTTACTGCTCGCCGCGGTCTACTGTCCTTCAGGTTGACGTTCTAAGCTCTCTGATGTACTGCACAGACGACCAGTCAGCGTTCAATGAGGTGATCGAACGACCGATGTCATCCCATGGCGGCATTTCGGGGATGCGAAGCTTCGTTGTCACCCTGTCAGGGTACACGAGCCGAACGCAGCCTACTCGCGACCAAGTGCAGATAGCCATCAGCGCCACGGGCGCCTGCATGCTCCCGGTGCTGTCGCGGACGCACTCGACGCACTTGCTGTGCTACGAGCCGGTCGGCGAAAAGTTCAAGAAGGCCAAGAGCTGGCGGTTTGAGAATATCCTGAGCCACAAGGTACGATGATCAACTTTCGAGGTCTACTCGCCTGCGTGCTCATTGGACTGAGCAGCTCTTATCTCCTTGACTTGTTGCAGTGGCTGTTTGATTGTTTAGCGGAGTGGAAATACCTAGACGAGGACGCATACCGATACGTTTCTCTGAGTAAACCGGCGGCGAAAGCGTCGGCAGGCCCAGCAGCAGCAACCAGTGGCAAGGACGCTGACGAGACCGTAGATCTCGCAGAAAACCATGAGACGCGAGTGTCAACGTCCGACAAGACATCTTCGTCAACTGACACGACACCGGCGGGCGGACGCCAGCGCAGCGCGAAGAACGGACGCTTCGATGTGGACGAACTATTAACGGAGCTCGACCACACGACTCCCCAAGACAAGAAGGACGGCGCAGCTGCAGCCGATGCTGACGCGCAAGCGAAGGATGACACCAAGCCTGCGGCCAACGACGTCGCGTGCCTTCTGTTTGATACGCCATCCAAGACGATGTCAGCCCGGAAGACTCGCGGTGGGCGCGATGGGGGTGCTGATCCCAAAGAGCCCGAGCCTGAAGCCGACGATCAGATGGAGGAGCCCAAAAGCGATGCGACCAGCAAATCTAAGCAGTCGCGCGGGTCGACAGGCAGCAAGAAGAGCGGCAAGAAGAGTGCAGACTTGTCTCCAGAGGAAGAAGGCGACGCGTCTTCTTTGAACAAGAAGGACCAGCCTACGAAGAAGGCCACGGCGTCAAGCAAAAAGGTACGTTGCGTCGAAGCGAAGATGCGGCTGTGGAATCGTTGGTGCCCTGACAAGTGCGTTTGCGTTTGCTTTGATATGTGCTCCAGACTTCCGCTGCGGCAACAGGACGGAAGCGTAAGGCGTCTTCTTCGGTGTCCACAGACGGTGGCGAAGCGGAGGCCGTAGCCACATCGAACGAGAAAAGCAGCGAGAGTGCGCTACCCAAGAAGAAAGCAGCCAAGCGCACCGTGGACTCGCTAGCAAGCAGTCCATCGGGCTCAGCAACAACAGGAACAGCAACTGCTGGTCGCAAGGGATCCGACTTCGTGTTCTTGCTCACCGGCACGCGAGAGGAGATGGCCGTGAACGAGTCGATCGTGCTGGGCCTGGGCGGCAAAGTGAGCTCCGTCGAGCGCCGCTTCGACGGCAAAAGCACGCACATCATTTGCAGCGAGCTCAAGCGCACCGAGAAGTTTGTCGCGGGCTGCGCCTCGGGCAAGGTGCGTGCCTGGAAAACTATCAAGTTGGTGGTGATCCCACAACTCACGCTTTCGTGATGTGTTGCTTGACTGCAACTAATGCAACGATGGCGACCACCAGTGGATCTTGAAGCCGTCGTACTTGGAGGCGAGCTCGAAGGCGGGCCACTTCGTCGACGAGGAGGCGCACGAGTGGGGCGCTAAGCCGCAGGACAAGGCGCTGATGGACGACCGCATCTGGCCGTGCGCGCCTTCGTTCTGGCGGACGGCGCGGGCCGCGGGTAAGCCCGGCGCGTTCGCCGGGTGGCGCGTGCTGGTGCACTCCAAGTGCCACCCTCCGGCCGTCATGTGCGAGCGGATCGTCGCTGCGGGCGACGGATCGGTGGTGCCGATGGCCAAGACGACGGACCTCGCCAAGCTGGCGGGGGAGGCGAGCGAGCAAAAGCCCGTGGTGGCGCTCGTGCCCGCCGACCTGCCGGCGAGGGACACATGGCTCAAGAAGCTCAAGGCAAACAAGATCGAGTGCATTAGCGCAAGCTTCTTAATCGACTTCCTGACCAAGGAGCAGGCGCCGCCCGTGTCGCGCGCGCAGTACCGACTGTGATGGAGGGACCAGCAGCGCGGCGAACTACGGACGAGAGTAATCGATTAATGTCGTCGGCATTTGTGTGGACGCAAGTACTTGAAAGTAGTGGAGAAGAGCAGCGGGCGGTCTACTTCTCGATCAGCGTCGCGTCGTTCTTGTAGAGCTGCGCACCGTCAAGAGCAACTCAAACACGATTAAATTACGCCTCAGAGCGAGCCAAACACGCGTCGCACTCACCCTCTCGAAGAGCTGGAAGCCGCCCTGCAGCACCTCGACGTGCGGCTTCTTCTCGGCGCCATCCAGCACGACCTCCATGCGCGAGAGGAAGCGGCGCGCGCACTTGGGGCCGCGCACCTGGCTCATCATGCAGTGGAACACGATGCGCTCCTCGTCCTTGTACTTGTTCACGAGCGCGTCCACGTCGTCGTCGTCCTCGAAGTCCTCCTCAGGCACGTTGATCGCCGAGCGGATGTGGCCCTCGGCGAAGTCCTCGTCGCGCACGTCGATGATGAGCGGCTTGGGCGGCGCCGTGGGCGAGTCGTCGCGCAGCGTCGCGGCCAGGTCCGACGGCGACAGGCGCTCGAACTGCGGCGGCTGCACGAACGACATGGTGGGGATGCAGGAGGAGGGGCTTGGGGAGTCGAAGTGGCGACGGCGCACGTTTGGGAATGAGGGATGATGCGTCTCCTTTGGCAGGTCACCTATCCCGTCGACAGCCGATGAAGGTTTCCAGAATGAAGGTCGATATTCCGGAGCGTTGGTCACGCAGGACTTGGTTTACCACCAGCATCCCCTCCGCCATTTGTACCCGGAGCAGGCGGCGGTAACCCCGTCCGACCGCCACGGCGGAGGCAGAGCGCGCTGCTATTCGCCGCCGGCGCGAGCGAATCGCGACGCGAAGTCCGGAAGACGTCACGCCGCGCACGCTGTTACTCACGGTCAGCGCGCGTGCAGCCAGCGCTGCTTGGTCTGTGGTTGGAAAAATGATTAATCTGGCCGGAGTGGCACCGGCGACACGACGCGGATGGGCTTGTTAAACGCGCGCGAGTGTGACACCGCGGCGTTGACGCGCCGCCTGCCTAGCTCGAGACGAGCGCGACGGCTTCGTTACCAGGATTCGGCAGTCGTGAAGACGAGCGCAGTGATTCTTACACGTATCTTGGGCCATGGCAACGCACGAAGCAACTTAGTCGTGTTGAGATGCAAAGGAGTCCCCCTGCCTACTTTAGGACAGCACAAATTGTAACCTGGGCGTACCCTTGTGTCGCCTTCAGGGGAGTGAAGTGTACCCGCACCGTCCTGAGTTGAAGTGACCATCATTCCCGTTCGTTTTGTCCCGCGAAAGGACATCGGAAAAGACGCCGATCGCCATACAGTTTCCCATATATATTTGCGCCCGGTGCATGGTGATGGCGGCGAGTGACGGCGGCGCGCGGGACGGCGAGGACGCGGCGCGGGCGCTGGAGCTCGCGCGGGAGGTGGCGGCGCGCGGGACGGCGAGGACGCGGCGCGGGCGCTGAGCGCGCTGCAGGAAAAGGTGGCAGCGCTGTCGACGCGGCTGGAAGAGACGACGGACGAGCTGGCGCAGCGCGCGCAGTTCGCAGCGGACGCCATGGCGCAGATCGCGCTGCTCGAGAGCGACGCGGCCACCGCCAAGCGCGCTGTGCTCTCGCGGGAGATGCAGCTGCAGGACGCCGCCCAGGAGAAGCGCGCGCTCGAGGTGAAGCTGCGGAGCAAAGAGCAGGAGTGCGCGCACTGGGAAGCAGAGTACCTGCGCATCGATGCGCTGCTTGGGGAACAGAATCGCGCGTATGCTGAACTAGAAGGCGTGCTCGACCAAAAGAAGCAAAAAGGGAGGCAGCGGAAGGCGCAGACGCAGCGGCTAGTGGCGTCGCTGGACGAGATGAAGCAGCACATTGAGCGCCTCCGAGACAAGGAACGACGACTGACGCGTGCAGTCGAGACGAAGGATGCGAACACCGCGGCGATGGAGCAAATATGGATCAGCAGGGTCGAGCAGGAGCATCACGCGGTCGCGTGTCTACAAGAGCAGATCCGCGAACTCGAGAAGGAGAGTCGCCATGCCGTGCAGAGTGAGGCTCACAAGACCCGGGAAGCGGTCACGGAAGAGAAGAGCGAGCAAGTGGAGAGCTTGCGTGGCCAGCTGCGCGACGTAGAGCAAACCGTCAACAAGCTGCGCACGAAGGAGCAGCTCTTTCGTCGCGAGGTGTTTCGACTTCGAGAGGAGCTGCTTTTGAGCGAGTCGCAACGGACGACGGACCAGCGACGACACGAGCAACTGATCCGCGGGAAGGACAAGGAGGTGGCGTTCATTTGGAAAAAAATACGTCGATGTCGTTTCGTCACTACCCCAAGAAGAGAAGCAGAAGCAAGCGGGTTGCCGGCAAAGCTCCCTCATCTCTGGTCCGGACGTGCATTCTTCTCCTCCGGCGTGATGGATCCTGCCTTGCACTGGAACCAGCATCGCATCTTCGGGTGTCTATGACTGGCGTTCGCAGTGCACATGTTATTTATGGCTTCGACGGTATTTTTGGCCGACGTTGGTGGGCCTTGCCTCGCCATCCAAAAATACTTGCGAGGCGGATGACTGCCAAAGCGCGGCGATCAGTGTGTCTGCGCGCGATCGCTGCCGGCATCGATAAGGGAGGCGAAAGCGTCAAGGCGGTCGAGCGGGAGTCGATCGAGACCGGCGCGGGCACTTCCACCAGGGAATGAAGAGAGCGGGGGCTCCCTTAGGCTGATCACGACCACCTCTCAACGTCGTAGAGATGGATGAAATCGTCTTCTTCAACGAGCGCGAGGCAGAATGCTTCGAGCGCGAAGATGCCTTGGTACGCTATCGCGTCGCACGAGCCTGCAGCTGCCTCACTTGCGATGATTCGCTTGCCTGTGCTGACCAGACATGGACATTGGCGTTGTGCTTGTCTGTGTGGGATTCTTTAGTCCCTGTCCGATCTCGAAAAGCTGAACGTCAATGAGGACCTGCCCGAGATGGAGCGGACCGAACACTTGCTCAAGAACGGCGTCGACAAGCAAAAAATCAGTATTTTGTCGTCATTCCCGAAGATTCTCGCGGCCAATAACTCCAAGGGCAACTTGGCTCTCATGCTCGAATGCATCAAGGTGAGGTCTCCTCGAGGTATCACACCGCGGTAATTGATGCTAACTGCAATGTGATGCTACAGGGCGTTTGGCAGAAGTGCGAGTCTGAGCAAACCGCAAGCGCCGCGGTGCTTCTTGAACTCTTCAAGGGGCTGAGCACTCTGCCGTGCGCAACGGTCGATGGCAAAGTGCTGAGCTTTCCCACCGCTGCCTTCCACGACGAGTACGTCCAACAAGTGGAATCGTGCAACGAAGAGAAGAAGAACGCCGTTTTCCTGTTGACGGAGGAGCAGGTCGTCAAGCTCGTTGTGCCACTGGCGTTGGACTTCGTCGCGGAAATCCAACAAAAGGACTACGCTGAAGCCGCGAGTCAGGCCGTTATCGCGTCCTTAACGCGCATCGGTAGCGCGCTGAAGAAAACTCAGGTATGGGCCGGGCAGGTGGGGCGACAGAAAATCGCGTCTCGGGCTCCAGCGGATTCATAACGTGTGCCCTGTGCAATGTCAGATCATTCGCGTGGCGATCGAGAAGGGCGATGTGTCTCAAACACCGGGGTCGCGACTCATATGTTGCTTCTTGCTCGGAGCGATCACGGCTCTTAATTTGCTGTCGCCCCAAGACATCGAGGGGCTCTACTTTCAAAAGGTAAGCGCTTTCGTGCTCATGGTGGCTCAAGAATGACAACTCACACCGTTCGTTTCGCCATAATGCGCTTGATATGGCTCAGATGATGGCGCTGTGCCAGGACACAGATGCGGAAGTGCGGAAGTGCATGTGCATCCACTTGGACGTGCTAGCGAGGGCTATTGGGTACGTGATTCGATACTTGCGGGTTTTCTCACTCGTGTTATCATCGCCTCTAACTACGATGTTTGACAACTTGAACTCCAGGGAGGAGAAAGCTTGCTCAGACTTGTTACCTGAACTTCTCGAGCTTCTTCAGGACGAAGAAGTTCAGGTTCAGCCAGATCACTTTTCTCCTTGATGCGACACCAACAACAGCGTACTCACACTTGCATACCGCACATATGTCCCAATGCAATTGCCAGGTCAAGCAGAGCGCGTTCCTGGCGGTCTTGTCGCTGTTGGATTTCTTCCCGGCAGCCGAGCGCACAAAACGGATCCTTCCAGAACTGCTTTGCCTCGCAGAGTCCCAGCCAGAGTACATTGCAGAGCTATTTGCCAAGCACTTTGGGCATTTGGCAACCAAGCTCGCGTTGCTTAGCCATCTCGGCCCGGATACCGCGCCCGTGTTGCTCCAGAGCTACGCCAAGCTCTGTGTGAAAGAGGACCCACTGCTGCGGCAATGCTGCGCGTACAACTTTCCAGCAGTTGTCAAGGCGTTTGGTGCCCAGTATGTGCCGCTGCTCATGGACGACCTGCTTGTGAAGCTCGCCAGCGACTCGGATGACCATGTACGCACGCCTATGCTTTCGAAGAAGCTCGCTGATGAGGTAGATTCACAGTTGGTGACGAATGCGCTTTTGGTGTACACATTAGGTGCGCCACCACGTTGCCGCGGGTCTCCACGAAGTTGCGAATCTTCTGGGCCAACCGCGAGCGCTTCGCTATCTCAAGCCGCTCTTGGTCACCATGATGCAGGATGAGTCGCCGATGGTCCAAGGCATGGCCATTTCCCGCGTTCCGCTCACCATACCGAACATGTTTTGTGCTACAGACGATGATCAAAAGGTGCGGCACGACGACGTGGTATACACTCCTGACACTACCTGCCGTTCTGACCCAATTGACGTGTGGCGGCACAGACCTCTCTGCTAGACGCGACCATCAAGTCCATCATCCAGTACCACAGCATCCTGCCAGCGAGCAGCAACCGCGACCAACTCGTGTTTATCGAGACGCTGCAAACGCTTCCAGCGTGGATTTCGTCCGTGCAGATGTACGAGATGATCATCCCGATCCTGTTTGACTTCATCGAAGACGGCGCGCGGCCCGTGCAGCTGCTGGCGATGCAGGCGCTGCTCAAGTGCATCCGACGCAACGAGATTGCGAGTCACCGGTATTCGCTGCTCAGCAAGTTGCGCAGCGAATACGGACACTCGAAGAGCTATTGGCGACGGCTGCTCTTCCTCGACGCGAGTGTCTTCGCGACGGCACTCAACAGCCGGCAGTACTGCCGCCTTAACTTCATCGACATCGCGATCGACCTGATCGATGACCCGGTGCCGAACGTCCGGCTCAAGGCCGTGTCGCTCGTGCCGCTGTGGAAACACATGCTCTCGAGTCTCGGCGATGACAAGATGCTCGACCGCATTCAGCAAGTGCTCGACGAGGCCACGCTCGATAGCGACCGAGACGTGGCGTTTGCCATGACGGAAGCCCGCCAATTAGTCGACTCGAGCGATCTCAGCCGCTTCCATTTGCACCAGCCATCGCAGCAACAGTATCAGAGTCCGTCGCATCGACGGTCGCAAGAGGAGGCGGACGACAGGCGAAAACTCAGCGAGGAAGAGAACCTCGGCATGGTGTCCGACCACGAGGATTCGTCCGCGGACTCGCGGTGGTCCAGCATGCTCGAGTACACGCTTGTAGTGGGCAAAGACGGCCAAGTCGTTCGTCGCGCGCGCGTCAAGTCACTTGATCTCGTCAACAAGATCACGCGGTCACAGGGGAAAGACACGGGTCGCGACCGCTCTGGGAACGGAGCCGGCGGAGGCGGTGGTAGCAGTACTGGCAACGGCGGTGGCATCGGTGCCGGCAGTAGTTCAATGGGAGGCAGCGGACTCTCGATGGGCGGTGGCAGCGCGAGCAGCAGCGTCTTGGCGCTGTCGATGGTGCTCGGGAAGAGCGATGGAGGCGTTCGAGGCGGCAAGAGCGTCACCAAGGCGTCGACGGGCACAGGGAAGCCCAGCCCATCGCTCACGACACTGCCCAACTGCCCGACCGCGCGACCACCAGGCAGCGCCAAGATGCCGCAGGGTCTCAAGGTCATGGGCTCGACGGGGAAGCTCGGACCACCAAGCAGCAAGGTTGTTGGAGGGTCTGCACGAAGTACGTCGGGGCTGCCCAAGGACTCCGGCGTCATCACCAAGATCCCCATCATCAGGCCGTCGGCGCCGGCGAAGCGAGAGAACAGCCCGTCGACCGGCAGCAAGCCTTTATCGGGTCTGTCGACGCCGTCCGCGACTCCGCCGCCCATGAGCGCGCCGAGTTCGACATCCGGCACCATGAGCGGCGGGAGCGTCGGCGTCAAGAGCCGGCTGGGCGCGATCAACGACATGGCGGGAGGGACCGGGATGGTATCGAGTGGTGGCATGATGGGCAGTGGTGGGCCCAGCAGCGTCGCGATGAAGCCCAAGGCCATGGCGCCGACGATCGCCAAGCGCTAACCAAGTCGGACCCTTTTGAAGACACTGGATTGCTGCCAACGTGGCGGCCTCTGCCGTCGCTTTATTGCGAAACGCGACCGACCGACCGACTATTTAACGCACGTCCGACGCGAACCACGCACCGCTACGAACGCCGCCGTACGTGCTCGCACCCTGTCGTCGTCCCTATCACTCCCTACTCCTTCTCTCTCTCTCTCTCCATTCCCATGGCACTCAATACGTTCGCTCGCTTTTCAACACGGTGCGCGTTGCCCTCCCGCCCACCCACCAGACAGACGTGGGCTCTTACCGGTACTTGTCCATGAAGGCAGCGTGGAAGGCGGCCGTCTTGCGGATGACCTCGTCCACGTCCTCCTCGGGCGGCAGGATGGTCGAGCGGAAGTGCCACGAGCCCTCTTGCTGCCCGAAGCCCGAGCCGGGCACGACCACGATGCCCGTCTGGTCCAGCATCTGCATGCAGTAGAAGGCGTCGGGCGCGAGGCCCGCGCGCTCGGCGGCCGCGACGGCCTTGGCCGGCAGCCGCACCTGCGGGAACGTGTACATGGCGCCCTCGGTCTCGTTGCACGTGACGCCCTCGAGCTCGTTGAAAGCGCTGACGAGCTTGACGGCGCGGCGCTTGAGCGACGCGAGCGTCTCGTCGCGCTGCTCGCGGTACTTTTCGTACGAGAAGTCGCCGGGCTTGGGCGGGTTGACCATGAGCCCGACCATGAGCTGGCCCTCGATGTTGGAGCACAGGTTGACGCTCATGAGCTTGTATATCTGCTCCTTGGCGCACTCGCTGATGTTGACGAGCTCCATGTAGCCCCCACGGCGACCGCACTCGCCCGTGAAGCCCTTGGACGTCGAGTGGAACGAGATGAGCTCCACGTCGTCGAACGCGGGCCCCATGTCGCGCAGCGCCTTCTTGAACGACACGAACGACTTGCCCTGCGCGTACACGTTCTCCTGGTACACCTCGTCGGCCAGGATCACGAGGTTCTCGCGCTGGCAGAAGCGGATGATGTCCTGCAGGTTGTTGACCGACAAGCACTGGCCCGTCGGGTTGCCCGGGTTGATGACCGCGATGGCGCGCACCGTCTTGCCCGCCGCGCGCACCTCGTGCAGCGCGCGCTCCAGCTCGTGCACGTTGAGCGCCCAGGCGCGCGCCTCGTCCAGGTAGTAGCCGGCCAGCGTGCCGCCGTTGAGCGCGATGGCGGCCGAGTACAGCGGGTACTGCGGGATGGGGGCCAGAATCGCGTCCTGCTCGTTGCGGATGAGCGCCAGCAGGCAGTTCTGCACGGCCGGGCTGGCGCCGTCCGTCAGGTAAATGTCCTCCGGGTCGGCCGCGTACTTGGCGTCCCCGCCGTCGCGCTGCTGGATGAAGGCGGCCACCTCGTCGCGCACGACCTCCGAGCCCTTGGAGTGGCCGTACGCGCCCGTGCCGCCCGGGATGTTGTCGATGTAGAACTTGGCGCGCGCGATCGCGTCCGGCGGGAAGAGCTTCTGCGCCTCGGGCGTGTCCACCAGCCCCGGGACGTTGACCAGCGCCAGCACCTGCCGGTGGAACTCGATGGGCTTCTGCTTGAGCACCAGCGGGTTGCCGATGTTGCACGGGATGACGCGGTCGAACGGCAGCGAGTCGTCCCCGCGCGCCAGCCGCCGCGTGTACTCGACCGAGCGCAGCACCAGCGGCCCGCGCACCGCGTACTCGGCGTTCAGGATGCGCGGGTTGATGGACTCGCGCGTGAGCACGGCGAACGCGCGCCGGCCGGACGCCGTCACCTTGGACGCGGTGGTTTTTGAGCTCAGCATGTTTCTGACGAGCGTGCGCGCCGAGAGCATCGTACGGCCGGAGTCGCGGTCGAGCGGTGGTTTAGTGGTTTTTGGCGAACGCTGCGGACGCCGGACGGCAACTTGAGGAATGAGCTGCGGACGAGGACGGACGGTAATTTTCGGGACCCCCGGTGGGATCCGCGGGCCAAGGCCGGGCCGCGAGGCTTCCACTTGGGTGATTACAGTGTGGAGCGCGCAAGTGGTGAGTTGGGGGTAGGGTGCAATATTGAAAAGGCGATGACGCGGTGTTTTTGGCCAATCATAACGACGAATGGCAGGTGCGAGGGACCAATCAAAGGCCGGAGCGGTAGAAAAACGTTCAATGTGGGGCCAGCCGCAACACCACAGGAAAATGTACCTTGGGCCAGACCGACCCGTCCTGGTCGGTAACTGCAAGGATGGTGGCCAGAGCCATCTCGCGCGATGGGCGGCGGCCGCGGCCGCCAGTGTGAGACACCGCCCCGGCGCGTTTAACGTGTAAAACGTATGCCGCGTGGATCGTCACGTGCACCGCCGGCGCTCACCTGCGAGACCGTATCTTACGGTACCCATCGAGTCCGCCGCGTCACACGTGCTCATTGGCAGTGCGCGGTTGCCGCCGCTATCGCCCAGGACTGCGCGGTTCAACCACTGGAACCGGACCATACTGAACTCAACATGTTGCCCACAGTAGATTCGTACAGTGGCCGCAACTGTTCGGTCGTTCTCACTTCATGTTGAAGCCCCGGCGGCCACGGCACCTTCGTCACCACCTTTACCGTACTGCACCAACACTATGGGCTTTTACTGCAGGTTCAGTCCAGCGATGCGTGGCGCTGTCGAGATGGGAGGATGGAGAACGGCGCTCCTCCCTCGCGGAACCTCGGAAGCCCCGCGTGCTCTGTGTATGGGCTGGGCTGGCTGATATGGCTGGCGACGCACCCTTGCGCGGGCGGCGCGCGTCTATAGCTCCGCATTTCTGCTGGGAGACCGCGAGGGAGAACGAAACTGGCCGGCTGCGCGCGACCCGCCGGTGTGTTTCTATCGCACGCCTTCGACTATACGAGCGCAAACCGAATGGCCAAACGCGCGGTTGACGCCACTGCTTTGTTCTCGACGGGCCGGGGTCCGAACGCCGCGCGGACGAGCAAGCAAACGTGCGAGCCGCCGCCAGGCCGTCAGCGACCCGAGCTTTAGCGGTGACGGTGCTATAAGGCTTACAAGTGCACACGAGTGGTGGATGGCGAGCTCATCATTGGTCGAGGCCTTCTTATTCGCGCTGGGGATCCGCTCGCGGTCTTATTTGGCCTGCGCGAGGAGGTAAAGAAGACCGTATTGATAGGCGGAGTGTGTGTTGGGGCTCCATCGAGCGACACTGCGCCCGCGGGCGTGTTCATAGCGATACGCTAGGCAGAGTATCCTATCGCCACGGACGCGTGAAGTGATACCGCAACTCGAGCGCGACCACCGACCGTCACGCGTTGGCACGCCGAGCTGGTTGCCGCCCGGCCGTTTAACAAGACAGCTCCCTCGTTCCAGAGCAGCATTCTCACCTAAGTACAAAGCACCAAGCGCGTTACATGGCACAACCAGACTACAGTAGACGAATGGCAATTGGTTCATAGCGAGACGGCGGAGGCCGCTCCTTCTTCTTGTTTCTTGTTTGTGTCCTTTCGTTCAGCGTGTCCAGGGTAGATTATAAAAGCGAGGTGTACGCGTCCTGCACGCGGCTCGACCAAACGAAGACGACCTAGTCGGACGACTTGCCGCCCTTGGTCTTGACGTTCTCGGGCGCCGTGTTGGGCTGCCGCGTGAGGCACAGCACGCGCTCCCAGGTGCGGCCCCAGGGGTCCATGCAGCGCGGCGAGTTCTGCGTGATGGCCGTGATGGGGAAGTACACGACGCGGTTGGCGCTCAGGCCGACCGTGAAGCCCGTGTAGCCGGCCATGGCGCCGTGCACCGCGTTCTGCGCCAGCATCATGCAGTACAGGCTGTCGGCGGCGTTCGCGGGCACGCTGCGGATCATGTATGACGGGTCAATGTACTTGACCGTGCACTCCTTGCCCTTCTTGGCGAAGTGCTCCTGGATGCGGTCCTTCATGAACGCGCCAATGGGCGGCAGCTTCTTGTTGCCGCCGGCGTCCGTCATGGCCGACGTACCGAGCAGCTCCTCGCCGGCGCCCTCGGCCACGACCACGACGCCGTGGCCCTGCTCCTCCACGACGCGCTCGAGGTGCTCCAGGCAGCTGCGCGGGCCGTCCAGCTCAATGGGCACCTCGGGGATGAGGCACAGGTTGACGTCGCCGCTCGAGAGCGTCGCGTGCGCGGCGATGAACCCGGCGCTGCGGCCCATGAGCTTGACGACGCCAATGCCATTGGGCACGCACTTGGCCTCGGTCGAGGCCGAGCGGATGGCGCGCTGCGCCTCCTCGACGGCCGTGTTGAAGCCGAAGCTGCGGTCCAGCAGGTCGACGTCGTTATCGATCGTCTTGGGCACGCCGGCGACCGCGATGGGCAGCTGCTGGCGGCGGCACTCGTCCGAGATCTTGTTGGCCGCGCGGTGGGTGCCGTCGCCGCCAATCACATACACCTGGTTGACGCCCGACTCCTTGAGGAACGTCATGATCTTCTCGAGGTCAAAGCCGCCGCGGTTGGCGCCCAGGAGGGTGCCGCCCGAGTGGTGAATGTTGTCGACCACCTTGGGCGTGAGCATGATGGGTGCCTCCTTCTGGTCCATCGAGGTCCAGTTGTAGAAGCCAGCGAAGCCCATGCGGATGCCGTAGACCGTCTTGACGCCGTACAGGTTCCACAGACTGAGCGTGATGTCGCGCACGACGTTGTTGAGGCCCGGGCACAGGCCGCCGCACGTCACGATCGCCGCCTTGACGGTCGCCGGGTCGAAGTACAGAGCCTTGCGCGGGCCGGCGCGCACGTAGGCGCGCGAGATCATCTCCTGCTTGGCGTTGCGGCGGATGTCGCCGAGGATCACGTCCGTCTCGCCCATGATCTTGTTGTAGGTCGACTTGCGCTCCACGTCGTCGGCCGCCTGCGTGTCGATCTTGCGCTCGTTGTTGACGCCCGCGGCCTTATCCGGCAGCCACTCGTGGATGTTAGGCACGGGCAGCATGTAGGTCTTGTGGATGGCCACGCCCTCGATCAGGCGCATCTCGCCGAAGCCGCGCGGGTGCTTGTCGAAGAAGGGCGCGTTCTTGTACGTCTCCACGTACGCGGCCTCGTCCGACGCCGTCACGGGCGCCGGCGGCGGCAGCTTGGTGGCCGAGGGGGACGTCGGCGCGGCGGTGCTCATGCTAGTCGGTCCGGTCGATGCGGTGGCGGACTGGAAGGGGTGGAAGGCGCGGGGAAGGTTGGGATATGACCACGACGGGTGGGGACGTTGGGTAGCCCCAGCCGGACCCTTGGCAGGCGATTGCGGCAAAGAAACGGGCGGCTCCGCGCGCCCGCCAAGCACCAAAAACAAGATACTTCCGGCCGGAAATTACAGCTTCTACACGAGAAGAATGGAAATATTTACGGAAGGCGCATGTAATGGATATGTTGCATGTTTGCTTCAATGTTGTCTATATCGGTATATTAGGTATTCTTGAACCCATATTTTCGTATATTTATTTGTAAAAGACGTCTATCCATGTAGTTAGTACTGGGTGAGATTCATGGCGTTCATATCGCAGAAATGGGCTGGGTGACGCGGGCGACGATTGCTCTCCAACTGTGTCAAAAACCGCGCGCTCTCGCCCATACTCAACCTCTATATAAATGCTTGCGCGCATTCGGCAATCAATCCACTCGGGCGCTTGTCCCCGCCATCGGAGCGTTGCTTGCTCGCTGCTCGTCCCTCATTCACGCGCCGTGACTATGCCGCCGACGTCCGCCCCCGCCACCGATGGCTCCCCCGCGTCCTGTCCGTCCGCGACGGAGCGCGCGCCGCCCGGGGCGCTGGCGTGTCAGCGGGACTCGGCACTGCGGTCGCTGCGCGCGCGCGTGACGCGCTGCGACCGCGTGGCGCTGCCCGCGAGCAAGAAGGCGCCGGCGCAGACGTTCCTGGAGGTGGAGCTGCTGGACACGGTGCTGTTCCCCGAGGGCGGCGGCCAGCCGAGCGACACGGGCGCGCTGGACGGCGTGCGCGTGGACAAGGTGTTCATCCGCGACGGCCGCTGTCTGCATCGCGTGCCGGTCGCTAATGACGAGGACGCACTCACGTTCCAGGAGGGGCAGGAGGTGGTCGCGACGGTCGACTGGGCCCGCCGCTTCGACCACATGCAGCAGCACTCGGCGCAGCACCTGCTGAGCGCCATCGCCGAGCGGCACGGGTACGACACGACCACGTGGTCGCTCGGGGACGAGCGCTGCAACGTGGAGCTCGTGCCCGTGGACGCGGACAAGCGGGAGAAGGCGCGCGTGGTACCCGCGGACGAGCTGCTGCAGATCGAGAAGGAGGTGAACGCCGCCATCGTGCGCGGGCTCGAGATGACGCCCAAGTTCGCGCAGCCCGGGACGCCCGAGTGGGCGCAGATCGCGCGCAAGTTCCCCGCCGACCAGCAGCCGGAGGCCCTGCGCATCGTCTGCATCGACGGCATCGACACCAACCCGTGCTGCGGCACGCACGTCAAGAACCTCGCCCAGCTGCAGGTGCGTTGAGCTTGGACAGGATGTGATGTACCAGGGGGATGGCGTCTCACGTGTCTATCCGACTGGCGCAGTCGCTGCGGCTGCTCAACGTCGAGTTCGCGCGCGGGGCGACGCGCGTGTGGTTCGTCGCGGGCGAGCGCGTCAACCGCGAGTTCTCGCGCATGTACGTCGTGGTTGGCTCCACCGCGTGACTCCTCTGGGACCTAATGGATACCGTTCTACCGACGCGCAGGTTCCAGCGGGAGCAGGGACTGACCAAGGTGCTGAGCTGCGCGCCCGACGAGCACGCGGCGCGAGCGGAGAAGCTGCTGCAGGCGCAGAAGAGTGCGGCCAAGGACGTCAAGAACCTCCAGAAGGAGCTCGCAGGCTACATCGCGGCCGACCTCATTGCCAAGGCCGCGGCCACGCCCGGGTCCGTCGTGGTCTACCACCGCAAAGAGGCCGGCGCCGACCTCGCCTTCCTGCAGACGCTGCTGTCGTTGCTGGGCGACGCGGCCCGCACGTCCGTGTTCGTCCTGGCGGCCAGCGACGCGCGCGGCAAGGACGGCATGTTCGTGCTCGCCGGCCCGCCCGCGTTCGTCGCCGCCCACGGACGCGACGTGCTGCCCGTCATCGCGGGCAAGGGCGGCGGCGGCAAGAACAACGGCATCATGCAGGGCAAAGCCACCAACCTGTGCGAGCTGGACGCGCTGGCGGCGGAGCTCGAGCGGCGGCTTACCGTCGCGGACGCGCAGTAGAAGCCGCGCGTTAGCCGTTCAACTCTACGCGACGGGATGTAGACAGCACTCTCAGCAACTCCATGCATATAGCACACTGCTACCATCAAAGCTCACCCACCGGACCTGTTCATGCGTTAGCTTTTGGCGTTTAAAAATGGGTCTAGGTATGTAAATCTGGCCTTCACCTCGCGGTTGAGCCCGGCCGCACGGACGGATCGCCTAGAGCGGCACGTAGTGGCGTCGCCGGTGCTGGACGATGGCGCCCACCGCCTTGTAGACGGCAAACACGAGCGACCCGGCGACGGTCGCGGCCAGGATGTAGCCGCTGGCGGCGTCCAGCGCCGCGCCGTCCTGCGTCGCGAGCGACGGCGACGCCTGCGCCGCCACGGGGTCCGGGTGGTAGCCGCAGATCTGCTGCCACGTGCCCGTGCGCTTGACGTGGCTCTTGATGATCGCGTTGAACTCGTCCAGCGGACAATCGAGCTTCGAGCACTTGGCCAGGTGCACCTGCTCGCGCTTGTTCGTCGCGGGGGCCCACACGAAGGTGCGCACAAAGTACTCCTCCGAGAGGATCGTGGCCTCCGTCTTGTCACTGTGCGGCTTGCGCGCGCGCAGCTCGAAGAACATGGTCGTGCCCGGGTGCAGCGCCGTCGTGTTCATCGCGAGCGGCAGGCCCTCGAAGTTGAAGTCCCAGCCAAGCATCTTGCCCAGACCGTGCAGCAGCTCGCGGTGGCCGTGGTACGAGTAGTAGCGGTAATCCGTGACCGAGGGCGACGCCGGGGTGGCCGCCGCGTTCAGGTTGGTGAGCAGCAGGTCGGCAAAGCCGCCGACCCAGTACGTGATCTCGCGGTCGGTCGTGTAGTACCGCTCCATGAGGTTGGTGAACGCGAGCTGCTCCAGCTTGGCGCGTAGCTCGGGCGTCAGGCCGGGCGTCAGCGGCAGCTGCTCGTCGCGGTCAAAAACGAACATGTCGGCCACATCCTTAACGCCCAGCACCTTGTCTTCCCCGCCCTGGACCGTCGGGTAGTTGGCCACGGGCACGCCGCAGACCTCTCCGAGCTCGCTCAGCGCCTCTTCGTACTGCTCAAACAACTCCGGCGCGCGGTCGCGAGCGTACGCCGCAAGGTCGACCACCAGCGTGGCGCGGCACGGGCCCTTGGGCGCCGCAAACTCGTGCTCGTTCGGCAGCAGCTGCATGGTCACGGGCACGGGCTGGTGCGGGAAGCCGCCAGGCCCCGTGCCGTCTGGGTACAGCCCGAGCCCGAGCGCCACGGCGCTCTGCGAGCAGCGCGTGGCCGCGTCCGCGCGGAAGTACGTCTGGAAGTGCTTGTGGTGCTCGCCGCCGAGCGTGGGCGCGAGGAAGCCCGTCTCGTTGACGTACACGTCGCGCACGTGCTGGCCGACCGCGAGCAGCTGCGCCATGCCCACCTCCGTGAGCTGCTCCAGCGGCACATGGTATGCGTCTAGGTTGTTGGCGTTCGTGGGGCACAGCGCGCGCACCACCAGGTTGGGCGCGCGGCTGCCGTGCCGCGACAGCGTCACCAGCCGCCGCAGTTCACTGCGTACATCCATCCATCCGCACGAATAAGACTGCTTAGCGACCGGCTACGCGACCAACGACGACGGGGCACTCACGCGCGCCTCTTATCCGGGCTTTAATCGCAGTAAGTAAGAAATCAGATCCGTGATAGAGACGCACCTCTCGTCGGCGGGGTCGGCGTGGACGAGCGCGGCGCCGACCGCGAGCAGCGCGAGGGAGCGGATCAGCATCTTCTACAGTATATATCGCTCAGGTGGTGGGGGATCTCGCGAGGTCGCGGCCGGGTCTTGGAGGCGGCGGCGGCGGCGGCTTGGGCAGTCGCCGGCAACTTGGGAAGTGAGCACCGACCGCGCCGTTCGATAAAATACGCGGCTCACGACCGACGGAGAGCTGAAGCCCGGGAGTGGACGTACCGTGGGGAGAAAGGACCGCGGTTTGCGCGTGACTGGTCGGTCAAGACCGGTTTTATAAATATTTTTTTCTTTCGTCTGGAGGGTTGTGGCTAGTGCCACCAACGAGCGGTGGGCTGAAAGATACTGGCAGTGTCGAGAAGAAACTCTGGATAAATTACGAGAAAAAAAGAATACCCATGAGGGGCAGCGCCCAAATAAAGCCGGGCCAATTCGAATAACACACCGCCGCCGCCGCCGCCACCTCAGGTTCGCCTCCTGCGTTGCTGGCACCGACGAGGACCACTCGACGTTGGATTGCACACGGTACAGTAGTTGCTAGTTGCTCGGCCACCTGGTGACGGTGGCCTGCTCGGCTGCCCGGTGCTGGCTGCTGCGTTCCCTGTACGGCACGGCCAGTCAGGTCGTGCGGGTTACTGTTCCAGGCGAACGAAGCACAGCCTGATGAGAGCCGCCCTATCTCAGCCGCGATCAGGGCGCAAAGGACCGCCTGGACCCCAAGCGTGGTGGTGTATCGCTGATGAGGGGGATTCTGCTCCTTTTTCTCTCGTGGAGGGAGCGTAAGCATACAGAGGCCGCCACCGACCGCCTGTTTAACGGCCAGTCGAGGTCCGAATGAACCCCGGCCGTTCCATGCATGAGTGGCGACTGTGGAAATGGTGACGGGGTGTCCGCCAGTCGATCCGCCGCCCATATGAGTTGGTATTAGTGCAACGCAGGGATCTCGCGTGCGTAATACGTTGACCGGCGTGCAGGTTTACGCACTGAAAGCAGTGCAACGCTGCGGAATCCAGAAGAATCGGGGCGACTAACGTGCTGTCCATTCATCGGCAACGACACCCACAACGCAACGCGCGTGAGGAGCCCAAGCTGCATTGCGTACACCCTCGGGTCGTCCGAGTCCGACGGGGCTGACCTGATGGACGTGTTTAGTTCGAAAGCTGAAGCGCCGCCTCTGTGGTCGATGGACACCGGGGATCCGAACGGCATCGCCTGTCGATCAGCCTCCACTGAGTTGCCGCCGCTCTCCCCTCGTTCTCGCAACACGCGCACAGTGTTCTGTACTGCACCTGTAATTAAGCACCGGACAGCGACTTGTCTTGACTGTGAAATGAAAGGAGCTGTCCAATTGCAGAGACCGGTCTTGTGGCGACCGCTTCCGTCACCACATCATCATCTTCCATCCCAGTGGGATTCCCACCGCGTCGTCTGGTGCCGCTAACAGTACACTTTTCGTCACCGACCGACGTGTCCACGTCCGCATCATCACGAGCTCAGCACGAGCTTGTTGATGGCCGCGTCCGCGAACTCGACGCGCCGCGACAGGATCTCCTTGACGCGCGCCGCCGAGAGTTTCCACGCCACGCCGCGACTCGCGCGCCCAAACACGTCCGGGACGTCCTCGAGCGCGTCCACCGAAAGCACTGACGCCATCTGGGTGAGGACAGCGAACGCCTCGCGCGCGTCGCAGGCCTCGTTGAAGAACGCGCCGAGCACACGCAGGTCCTTGTCGAACTGGAGCGCGCCGAGCTGGTTGAACCGCGAGCCCCGAGAGTCGAACCACTTCTCGACCAGCGCCGCCGTCGAGCGTGCCGCGAGCTCAGCCACTTCGCGATAGTTGGCCGGCGACAATGTCGCGCGGAACGAGCCCAGCAGCGCGCGCATGCCAGCGACGAACGCCTGTGCGAACGGGTCGTTGGCCTCGTTGAACGTGAACTGCTGCTCCGTCAGCTCGTAGCTTACGCCGGGCCGCTTCGACGAGGGCGGCGCCAGTAGCGCGCCCAGCGCCCCCGAGATCTTCGGCTCCAGCAGCTTGAGCAGCTTCTTCCGACTCGCACTCAGCAGCTGGGATAGCTCCATTGACGCGTCTTCCAATCCATTCAGACACGACAGTAAGTGCGGCGGCACGTCCGCGAAGTCCTGACCCAGCTCGTCCGCGAACTGAGCCTTGATCTGCGCAATGTACTCGGTCGTGGCTTCCAAGCTGTTCATGACGACGTCCGGACCGCATTCCTTGCGGAGCTCGCTTGAATTGCCACTCGTGTTGGCAGTCGTAGTATTGCCACTCGCTGCCAGGCTTGACAAGGACGTAGACGACCCCATCATCCCGCTCGCTGATGTCAAGCCGCCTCCCATAGGAATTTGCAGCGGGATCGGACCCATGGTCTTGCTGAACTTGGCCAACTGCTGCTGCATTTGGTCGCGGAGCTGGTTGCTCGCGGCCAGCAGACTCGTCTCGGACTCAAACTTAATGAACGCCGCCATGTTGCGGATGCGGTTCCGCATGGCATCGCCCAAGACGTCGCGCAGCAACGTGTTGATCATGTTGAGCACACCAGCGGCGCAGTCGCTGTGGCCCGTGGCCAATGCTCGGAGGCCAGAGTTGCGCGCAACGTAGAAGATCTCGTCGACGGCCGACGAAATCGGGAAGCACACGACGCCATCTTCGTTGCTGGTATCAGTCACACTCACAGCGCCGGCGGCCGCGTCAGTCGACGAAGACGAGGAATAACGCAGCTCTTCCCACTGGAACGCCTTACGTGCCGCGCGGTTCAGCAGATCGTTCTCAAAGTAGCAATAGAAGCCCGCGAGCTCTTGGACTGTCTTGCCAAGCTCGCTCTCGTGGCTCGGTGGTAGCACCTCTACCGGTACGAGCGGTTGTATCGTCTCGTCCGTGTTGGTGGACGCTTGTTGGTCTTGCTCTTGCTTGGTCTGGTCACTGTCGACCGGCTCCGCAACCACTCGAGATCGCATGAACCGCTCGTACGTCTGCGTGTGCTGGATCACGAGCGCGATCTCGTTTAGCTGTTCATTCATGACGGCCACGTCGTCTTCCTGCATGTTTCCACTTCCAGTCGGGCTAGAAGCGTCTGTGGATGTAGCACCTCCTCCGCTTGGGTCGACCATGGCCTCGACCTTGTTCATGCGCTGCAAGAACTTGCGCTGCTGCATGTACGCGTTGAGCACGAGCACCGCATACTTCTCGCCCGCGGCGTAGAGCTTGGCCAGCAGGCGGTTGGCGCCGCCCACGTGCTGGAAGCACTGGCGCACGAGCGCGCCGTACTCTTGCTCGACGGCCGCGATCTGGTTGAACACGGTGGCCAACTGCTCCATCAGTTCCTTGGTGCTGAACGTGCCGCGCGCGAACGGCGCGAGCTGCTGTTCCAGCACCGCCTCAACGAACGACAGCAGCTGGGCGAACCCGCGCTCCTCGTAGGCACGGCCGATGCCCGTGGCCTGGAAGAGCGGCGCGAACCGCTGGATCTGGCGCGCGTCGTTGACCCTCAGCCCCGCCTCGAAGGACGCCTCGATCACGGTCTTGAGGTCGTTCTCGGTGGTGTCCAAGCGCAGCTTGTCGGCCGCGTCCAGCGCCATGGCGCGTTCCACCGCCTTGAGCTCGCGCAGGAAGGCGGCGGCCTCGGCGTAGTCGCGCTGCTGCATGGCGCGCCGGATGCCCGCGAGCGAGTTGCGCAGCGTCAGCAGCTTGCCCGACTGCGCCAGGCACTGCGCCATGCGCGACTGCACGATGTCCAGGCGCCGCACCTCGCGCGTCATCTTCTCGGCCACGTCGTTGGCGTTCGCGATGCGCTCGACCACCGCGCCCGTCTGCGCGCCCAGCACCGTCACCTCGGGCGAGAACTGCAGCAGCTCCTGCAGCGACTGCGACACCGCGCGCTTCTCGGGAGCGGAGGCGTCGGCAGCGAACGCCTTGGATGCCACCTGCAGCTCCCGCTGCGCGCGCCGCACCTCCACCAGGCGCGCGACCAGCGCCGCGTGCCGCTGCTCGCGCTTCCCCATGCTGGGCGTGGCGTACTTTCCGAAATTACTCGGGGGGTCTGTTTGGGGAGGAAACACTGCGATCATTGATACATGAAGCGAAAGTTATCGTCTTGAGCGGAGGTTGAACCTTTATAAATACGTTACTTTGATTTGGAGAATTCATATATGAAATAAATAAATGACAGTGAGCAGGTAATTTTGCAAAAGTAAATTACAATAGAGTCCTCTCCTGTCCGGATGCGCTATCGCAGTACTCACACGTTGATTGTCGACGCCGGTATTATTCGTTGTCTTCGTCGTGTTCAGTCACAGGTTAAACGAGGCTGTATCGCATGCCTGGGTCACTCGTCGAGCTCGCCGAGTCCGGTGCTGGGGCGAGGTCTAATTTCTGGACGTTACCGTCCATATTGAAGCTGCCTGGCCCCGGCGACGCTCGCAATGGCCACGATGGGAGGCATCGCGGTGAATTCTGCCGTCTCGACACTCGATTGCTGTTCAACGCGGCTCCGGCTCTGCAGAGACGCATCGACGTGCACTTCAGACCGTGAGGAGCGCGTCGACCGCACTCTTGCTGTCTTCGAGATAGAGGGCACTAAATGTTGTCCATTTGGTGTTGCGTGCTCTTGGTATTAGAGCACCCCATGAGAATCCAGAGCATTTGATTCTATGGATCACCTCTCATTGGCTAAATATCCAACAGCTATACATTTATTCTACCAATAAAATCGATTTTCTTGTCTATGAAAGCAGCCACGCCGTCAGCTTGGCAAACACATCAAGCGAGCCGAGTGACCGATGGAGTCGACGACGGCGACGTACGTGGCGCTGAGCTCGCGGCTGGCGCAGTTCCTGCAACTGCAGCCAAGCGACAGCAACAGCGACGAGATGTGCTCGCTCCTGGACGAGCTTTCGCGCTTTTTGGACGACCAAAAGGCGTCGTCTGGACGCGGCGACGATGGCCCAGCGCGGCTGTCGCTGCTGCCGGCCGCCGCCATGGACGACCTCGTGCTGCTCTCTCTGCACAAGCTGCTGCTCGGCTACGTCTCCGACTGCGGGAGCGCGCGCGTCCAGGAGAGTGCCTTCCGCGCGCTGGCCGCCGTGCTGGGGCGCAGCGCGCGCAACGTCCAGACGACGCCGCAGAAGCTGCTGAGCTTTGTCCAGAGGTGATGATGATGCATACGGTTATCGTATTGGTACAGTCGCTGCGGGAGCTAACGCGCGGCGTGTTGTTCATGCAGCTGCGTGCTCTTCTTGCCGATGCCCGAGGCCGCGGTGGACGCGTCGTCGGGCGAGACGGTGACGACGCTGGCCGACCAGAGCGAGGAGCTGCGGGTCGCCGTCCTCACGTGTCTCCGTCTGCTGTTTAGCGCCAATGGTCTGTCGGATTTGTGCCATCAACAGCAGCCTAGCAGGCGTCGACGGCCGTCGCTGGCGCTCGAGTCGACCGCACATATGCACTTTATGGCGTATCTGGTCTCGGCGCTGCTGCACATCGCGCAGAACGACCGGTGCCGCGAGGCGGCGCTGCTGGCCATGGAGACACTGACGCGTATCATCGAGTGTCTCGAGACGAATCCGCTGGCGCTGCGCCAGTTCCTGCCGGGGATCACCGGCGGCGTCTGGAAGTGCGTGAACGCGCCGAACCAAGCGTCCAAGGTCGTCGTCGCGGCCGTCGAGTGCCTCGCGCAGGCGATGCGGGCGTGTCTCGCGGACGGGATTCCAGAGAACAACGTGCAGCAGCAGCAGTCGCAGTATTCGCTCGAGTCGCTGCGGGATCTCGCGCTCAATGGCAAGGCTGAGGAAGCGAACAGCCGCTCGACAGGCTCCGATGAGCAAGAGGCAGACGGCGAGCCAGCGCCAAACGACAACGGAGACAAGTGGCTCGCAGAGACGGCGGTAAACTTGGACATTGTCATGTCGCGGATCTTCGCCGTCGGACAGCGGGCGCACCACCAAGCTTCCTGGCGTATCCGCTGCGCGCTCGCGGGTCTCTGCGGCGTTGTTGTGCTTGAGTGCCGATCGACGCTACGGGACTCGTTCTTCCGCTGCTTTGAAGAGCTGCTAGTCTACCAAGTGGACGCGATCCCGGAGGTGTCCGCGGCGGCGCGACGCGTGAGCGATGAGCTAAACGTAGCGCTCACGACGGGCGAGTGGCTCGCGATGCTGCCAGCCTTCGCGAACCGGTTCGAGATGCAGCTGTCGACGCTCGTGCTCAAGTGTGCGACCGAGCACGAGGCGTTCAGCGCGCACATCATGAAGAAGATGATCGGGTACTTGTCGTTCCTGGGCACGCGCCTGCGGCCATTCCTGGACCGCTCGATGGAGTCTACGTACAAGTCACTGTGTCGCGTTCTCCAGTTTGAAGCCATGGACATTGACCTGATCGTGCACCAGACCCTCACCAAGGCGAGGGAAGCGCCTGCTGATGGCCAAGAATCGCCTGGAAGTGACTCGGAATCGCTCGTGGTGTCGCACTACCAGAAGCGTCTGAAGCATTTCCACGAGCAACAAGCCGTTGACGCTGCGTTCGAGCTGCTGCACGCGCTTGGCGCCGTCTGCACGCCCGCCGTTTTCATCGACTGCGCGTTTGCGTTGCTGTTGCCGGACAACGACGACACTGTTGGCGAGGAGCAGAGCGAGGCTGCCTCGAGCACTGGCGCCGAGGTTATGCTGGTGTTGAACGAGTTTCTGAGGGCGTACTGCGTCACACAAGCGAACACGGATGGCGAAGGCAATAGGGCTGCGACCACTCTAGTGATGGGAGGGACGGCTGACACTCGCTCGCTTGTCACTGTGGACGTTCACCTAGTGGGTCGCGTGCTGGAAGACCTGCTTGCGCTTGAGGTATGGAGCGAACAGCGCTCGCTCGAAGCGAAAGCGCGCGTGAACCAGCGCGCGCTCATGGTCGAGTGCGTCGGCGTGTGCGTCGAGATTCTGCGGCGCGACTTTGCGGTCTTCCTGCTGCACGTGCTGTATCCGCTGGTCGAGAAGCTCGGGTCGCGCTCGCTGCAGGTGGAGCGCGCGGCACTCGCAGCGCTCGCCAAGATCTACTTCTTCTGCGACTACGAGTCAATGGAGGCGCTGTTCGAGGCCAACATGGACTACTTCGTGGACGCGCTGTGCTCGCGACTTGAGAACTTGGACGAGTTCCCGCTCACGGCGCTCGTGGTCGAGGCGCTTCTGCAGCACACGCGGATCGCGTCGTTGCCACTCGCGGATGAAGTAACGCACTCGCTTCTGCGCAGCGTCGACCTGTACCAGGAGTCGCCGTTCACGGATGGGCTGCTGCGCTCGCTCCACTCGCTGTTGCGCAGTATTTCTGCGGGGACCGACGAGGTGAACGCGGGTGTGGACACAAAGGAGACGGACACGAGCGCGGCGGATCGGCCGCTACTCTCGCGGTTCCTAGCGGAAATGAACGCGCTTGCGGTTGGCGATGAGGATGACGGTGGCGATGACAAGGAAGACGCACCGCGATTCCAGGAGCTGAAGGACGAGGATGACGCTGGCGCGACTACTCCGAACGTCAAGGCCGCGATGCCCGTTGAATACGACGAAGGCAGCGCACTCGGCGGTGGAAGGAGTAACGAGGAGGAGGACGATGAAGATGGGGGCCGCGATGATCGACTGGATCCCGTGTACCGCGCGCTCGCAATCGAGATCTTGGACCGGTCGGGGTACTTTGTGGCCACCCCCGAGCCCGTGGCGTGCTGTCAGGTGCTCGCGCTGATGGAGGACGGGTTCCTGCTGCTTGCTCGCTCGCAGAAGCAGCTCCTACCGCTGATCCACCGACTCTGGCCGTCGCTGCTGCCGCGCTTGCACGCTGAGAGCCGCGCGATCGTCGCGGCTGCGGCCCGTGTTATCAGCACACTGGCTGAAGTTGCTGGAGACTTCATCGCTAGCCGCTTCGTGGAGGACGTCTGGCCCGAGTTCCGTCGGCAGCTCGAGAGCATCAATTTCGAGGAGGACGTGCCGAAGATCACTCGCTCGATGCTGGTACTCGACGTGTCGAGCTCACGTACTGAAGTCGGCCAGGGTCAAGACGAAGGAGACGCGCAGTCGACCGCAAACGCGGCGCAAGTGACCTCGCTGGGTCGCAAGA
The DNA here is from genome assembly GCA_023338115.1 of Phytopythium boreale. Lineage (NCBI taxonomy): Eukaryota > Oomycota > Peronosporomycetes > Pythiales > Pythiaceae > Phytopythium > Phytopythium boreale. The sequence goes on from JAADYG010000132.1 coordinate 43,512, forward strand.
CGCAAGAGATTCGGCAGCTGCTGGCCATCTTGTCGTGCATCACAACGGTCGCGCAGCACACGGACGCCGTGAGCTCGCTCGTGCCGGAAGTGCTCGCGTCGTGCGCCAAGTTCTTACACCGTGCGGTGCCCTCGGAGATCGTCGAGACCACGACCACGCTGCTGCTCGCGCTTTATGAACTGAACGGCGACGAGGTGTTCTGCGCGATTGCAGCTCTCGCGGACTGGGAACCGCCTCGACCGCCGCCTAGCACGCGGTTCCCGTCGTTCTCCGGTGACTCCACGCGGCTGTTCTATCGCTCGCAACGCACCACGTTCAGTGCCAGCGCGTCTTCTGGTGGCGGCTGCGCTGCCAACGCCGCGCGGGTCATGAGGCGGCTCGCACAGACACGAGGATAGAGGGGTTAACAATGAACACAGGTTCTACATAGAGTACCAGAACCAAACGCTCGCTCCGTCATCCCTTCGCGATGGAAACGAGCTGAGGCCTGCATTTCCGTCAAGTCGGTGGATTCTTCTTCGTCAGAAAGACCTATGAGTGTAAACTACCGTGGAGGTGAACTATTCACACGAAGTATCAGGTCAGCGTCCTCGCATTGCACGTACACACTTTCGAGCGGCTCCATCGCAGGAACGACTTTCGACCGTCATTCCTTGGAGTCACAAGTGGCATCACCGCTGCAGTTCGCTGACTCCGTCGCCAGGCGCTTAACCGAACATGCCGCCCATGTTGCCAGCGTATGCCATGGGGCGAATCGGCGGATGCTCCTGTGTTCAAAAAGGCAACCCGAAGAGTGGTTTTTGCGTCAGTCATTGCTGGATGCCAAGCTAGATCGACTTCACGGTCGTAAGACGAATACGGCAACGTACCACGGCGACAAACTGGGTGAACCGGGGCTTCATGTCCTTCTCGAAGCGAATGAACGCGCCCTTGTTGCCCATCTGATCGCAGTAGTTCGGCGCGCTGAACACGGTGATGCACTTGCCGTCGTGCTCGACCAGGTAGCCCTCGTCCTTGACCTCGTGCGAGCGCACCAGCAACTCTACAAGCAAAGAAATGCCAGCAGCAACGAGTGTTAGCGGTTTTCACGTCACATCTCTGAAAAAGAAAAGAAAATGAATGGCACCCACCCAGGTTGTTATACTCGAGGAACGCCTTGGTGACGTCCGGGCCGAACGAAAGGCCGATACCACGCTTGCTGGGTCCGCGGCCGGCGAACGGCTGCGGGTCGCTCCACATGAGGTCGCTCATGAGGCCACTCTCAGGCGGCTCGCGGTTGCGGTCGATCTTGGCAATGCCGTCGAGTGTCACGTTCTCCTCGCTAAAGAGCCCGCCGTGCACAACCAGCACGCGGTCTTCGATGACTGCGGCGAGCGGCAGCCAGTTGAAGACTTCCGTGAAGAGCTGCATGACCGTCTCGTCGTATTTGTGCTTGACCTCGCCCTCAAAGCCGTAAATCTTGTTCATGTTCTTGGACTCGTGGTTGCCACGCAGCAGATGCACGTGCTGAGGGTACACGAGCTTCATGGCGAACAGCGTCATGACCACTTCGAACGAGAACGAGCCGCGGTCGACGAAGTCGCCGTTGAATAAATACGGGTTCGTCTCGCTCGGCAGGCCGTTGATCGAAAAGATGTTGCACACGTCGTAGAACTGGCCGTGCGTGTCGCCGCAGACCGTGAAGTGCGCGTCCGGGTCGTCCGAGGGAAGCGACACGCGCAGCAGAGACGGCAGCTTCTCGAACATGCTCTTGAGCGCCAGCAGGATCTGGATCACGTACTTGCGGTGCAGCAGCTTGCCGCGCTTGAAGCGGTCCATGAGCGCGACGATGAAGTCGGGCTTGACGGACGTAACATCGTCCGGCAGGCGCGGGCCGTCGTAGGACGCATCCACCACTGCTCCATGTCATCAAAATTCCAAGTTAGTACGGCACGGAAAAATCACCCACAGCCGCATTCAAATCACGACTCACCCATCGCGTTGACGTCAATCGTCTCCGAGAGCGGGCGGTTGCGCTCCGACTGGATGGCGGCGGCGAACGCGGCCTCCTTGATGATCTTCTCGCACAGCTTGAGCTTGGCGCGCGCGTCCTTATCCTGGGGCTTCATGCGCACGACGAGCTTGAAGTCCTTAACGGCCTTCTTGTGGTGGCCGAGCGCCAGCTGCGCCGACCCGCGGCGGTAGTAGGCCTTGACGTAGCTCGCGTCCAGCTCGATGGCGGCCGACGCGTCGTCGATCGCCAGCCCGTAGCTCTCGTTCTTCATGTGCGCGGCCGCCCGGTTCGCGTAGAAGATGGCGGTCGGCGCCAGCGTGATCGCCTGCGAGTACAGATCCACGGCCGCCGCGAACTTGAAGTGGCTCAGCGCCTCGTTGCCCTGCGCCTTGAGCGCCTCGGCGCGCGCGCGCGTCTCCTCCGACACCTGGTGGCTCTCGCTCACCGTCACCGTCACGTTCGCCATCGTCACAGAGAGAAAGTGAAGTGGCGGTTCACGGGTAGTAGAAGCAGCTACACAAACGCGTGTCCTTGGAAGCAGGAGCGATCGCGGCGACGGCCCACCGACAGGACGGACGGACAGACGCACTCGGGGAGGTGAGGGGAGGAAATCCACCGATGGGCCGCCGATTCGAGAAGGAAAGGGGGTGGAAGCGGTGCGGACCTCGGCAAACGCATAACCTGCTTCATCGAATGCATACATTCAACAAGATCAACAGCGCTCTATTCGGACTGGGTTCACTTTCCCAAACAGGAAGAAAGGCCCGACCGGAGGAAAAAAGGATTTGGTTGACTATCATTACTAGGGAAACAACCCACCCGAGAAAGGTCAACATGGAGATGGAGGCGACCGTTCCGGTCGTGGTAGCGGCGGCTTCCTCTCCTGCGGGCCCGCCGCCGCGACCGCCGCGCTCGCCCGTGGGCGGGAAGGCGCATCGGCGGCCGCTGGACCTGCGCGACATGCTGGACGAGCTGCCGTCCCTGTCCGCGCTCAAGGACAAGAAGTGGATGAAGATGCTGCCGACGTTCCCAGGCAAGGCACCGCGCAGGAGCAGTCCGTCGGCGTCGCCCACGGCCTCGGCTACAGGCAGCGACACGATGGAGCTGTCGCCCGTGTGGCTGCCGACCCCCAAGGTGCGCCTGCTGGTCGCGAAAGCTTGTTCCGTGTCCGGCGAGTCGACTGACGCCGTTCCTGCTGCTATGACAGTCGGCCATGGCCATGTCGGTGCTCGTACCGAGCAGCGACGACGAGATCCTGACCTCGCTGGACCCGCGCTTCTTCACCGAGGACTTTGACGCGACGGCCTTCGTACTGGTAAGGCTGGCGAGCCGTACGTAGTGCGTTGTCTTTTCCGCCCTTCACTGACCCACGTCTGCTGACTCCATCAGGAAAGCATTCCCGACGACCGCGAAGAGTTAGACCAGTTTCTCCGCACCGAGATCAGCGCTGTAGACGTGGCGAAGGACATGATTCTAGCGCGGCTGAAGGACGAAGTCCGCGCCAACCACGACGCACTCATCGAGGGCATGAAGGTGGTGCAGGAAGTCGATCTGGACATCGTGCGCGCCCAGATCCACGTCAAGAACGGGCGACGACTGCTCGATACAGCCAAGAACGATATGCTCATGAGGTACGCTACTTCCTCGGTCTTGTGCGCCTGGTAGACGAACGCTTACATGCGATGTGCGTTCTGATCGACAGTTCACTGGAGATTGTGAAGATGAAGCGGAACCGAGATCGCGTCCAGGAGGTAATTTCACGCTGGAACCCACTGGCAGCGTTTCTGTCTGGGCTAATCACTGACCCTTCGCACATTTTCACTGCAGATTATCCGTCTGGGCAACCAGATCACGGAGTTCTTTGATGAAGAGGACCAGATGAACCAAGCCCTACAAAACCACGGGTTTATCACTGCGGTACGAAGAGTACTGCTCGCCGACACCAATGGTTCATTTGGATTGCTCTGACGATGTTTGCGTCTGCGTGTAGGTTGACATTTGTATTGCGCTTCGTGCTGGCCTGTCGAACACGGATCTCAGCGGACTGTCAATACTGAACGACATTACTCTGCGAACGAAGGATTTCGTCCCGAAACTGCGCGAGCAGTTTGATACGGTATTGGTTTCACTGCTCATCGTTTTTCTTTTGATCGCTGCAACAATTTGCCGCGCTCTGTGCTCACAGTTTGTAATGTGCTACCTGTTTTTCTCTTCAGTCCCTGCGAAAAGTTGCCGACCACTTCGACCCGCTGCAGTACAAGGAGCTCCTTCGAGCCTACGTGACCCTCGCGGATCACTCCGAAAATCTCGGGTTCGAGTTTTCGTCTCTCAGGCTGAGCGACGTGCTGTCAAGTATACCGGAAATCATTGTGCGCTGCGTCGACGACATGACTCGTCAGTTTGTGCGGCAGATGTTCCAGATTGGATCCCCCAAGAGTGTCAACACTGCCGGCACTCAGCAGAAGAACAGCGCAGTTGAAGGCGGAGAAGATGGGTCGTCGCAGTCTGTTCAGAAAGTCATCCAGTGCTTTGAGCGCATGACGGACCTCATGCACACGTACTACCTGCTGGTGCAGTGGCACCGAGACCCGTTCAACCCGCACAACGACAGCGTTGAGTACCTGCACCGGTGTGGCATTGACGATGACGACGACGACGACGACCTGGCCGATGACGATGTCGACAACGAGGAGAACCAGCTCCACAATGGCGAGGTTACCAGTCCGTCAGCACCCGGCAAAAGTGCCACCAGTTCGGCGAAGTTGAGACGCCTAACTTCTCCACGCCGACGGAGGACCAGCAGCGGAAACATCGAACCTGGCGGTGGCGCGCGGTCACCATACACGCAGGTATTGTGCGAAACCGGTATGACGTTGCTTCGGTATCGCAAAATCGTGTGGGAGAACATCCAACAAAACGTCTTGGAGATTTTGGAGCGGCTCGACATGACTTACGGTAACGTACTGCCACGTTGTTTGCTCGATATCTGCAGGCACAATTATCTCACCTTGTGCATGCACTGGATAATATGGCAGGGTACAAAATGGAGCATGTGATTGCGTTGTCGCACGCTACAACCAAGTTCATCGAGGTCGGCGAAGAGTTTACCGGAACTCCTTCGTCCAAGTAAGTATCACTGTGCATTTGAGCTGTTCCGTCGATAACTCTCTGTTCACACCGTTTGGATGCCACAGGCTGCGGTCTCTCCTTCGCGTCAAATGCGAGCAATATCTGAACGCGTTCCACGAGGACAACGTCGAATTGATGCGGATGCTGCTGGACACAGAGAACTGGCAACGCGTGATGGCCTCCATGGAAGACGGAGACGACAGCCCTGGGCTGCTGAGGCTGATTGAGAAGAGAAGCGGCTACGTGTTTGATCCGAAGGCCCAGGAGGATCTCGCCGTCAACCCCATCTACTCAAGACGGGTGTTCCCTTCGTTCCACCTCGAGGGGAACCCATTCAGCCTCGAAAATTCAGCACAATGGCTATCGCTCAAGCAAGGTGTCCGGTTCCAGCAACGGCGACGAATTATAGCATACAGGAAAGAAGCGGACAACAATCACAACTCCGGTGAAGACAGCGATGTCGTCGAGTTGCCGATGATGGATGCGAACGAGCCTGAGCTGGTGATGAGCTCTTCGACCCTGGCTGGCTTTGTTCGGTACGTGATCTTGGTTAGGGCTGACGTGGATGATCTCGCCAGATGTGTACTCTAACGGCGCATTTTGCTCTCTGCATGCAGGTTGTGCGGCGTGTACCTGAAGATGATGGAGCACCTTCCGCACGTCGCGTGGGACACCTTCCAGCTGCTGAACAAGCTGTTCGAGTTCAACTTGTACGTGGTGTTCACAAACTTCGTGGAGAAGAACGACATCGTCAACTTCTTGCGCGGGCGCGGTGGCTGCACGTCGGGCACTGCGGACTTGAAACGGTGGAACACGCTGCGCGGTGCGATTTGTCGTATCGCCGACGAAGCCACGGGTGGCGAAATGCATCTCCAGTCATCGGTGCTGCTCTTCCCGTCGTCGGTGGGCGGACTTGGGAAGATGCAGGCCATTGACCGCAAGGTGACGTTGCGGCGCTTGACCCGGCTGCCGCTTGCGTTGGAGAATGCGGACGAGACCAATCTGTTCGCGTTGGCCGAGCGATCGATCGCGTGTGAATCGATTGGAGCGCAGGCCCGTCTGCTGAACGCCATCGAGGAACGCGCGCGGTCGTATTTGCCTGACCGCTACCGCTGCCTTTTGGACGAGGTGTACGAGCGCAACCGAGCAGTTGTCGCCGAGCTGCGCGAGTTCATGTACACAACCATCGCAATCCACCTCGTGGACTGCCCGGGGTTGCTGGACGCTATTTCGCGCGTGGCCTGGGACATTTCGTATGTGAGCGAGCAGAACAACGACTACGTCGTGCAAGTGGTTCGCAAGTGCGGCGAGGCGTGGGGCGGCCTCCAGATCGTGGCCGACGGTGCCGTCTCGATGGACGCACGCGAGGAGATTTGGTCGTCCATGGTGCAGTCAATCATGGAGACGCTGCTCAGCGGGTTCGCACAGGTCGCGCACTGCACGCCGCAGGGCCGCGCGCTCATGACGCTCGACCTGTATGTGCTCCAGAATGGATTGGACCTGATCAACCACATCAGTTCCAAGGTGGTGCCGCGCGGTCGCGACTACGTCAACAACTACATCAAGGCGTTCTACAAGGACAAGGACGATCTGCTCCAGTGGGTCGAAGCGAACAAGGTAAGAACCGCTGACGACCCGCGCCATAGAGCGATCCTAACTGTTGGAATGCCTCCCCCGTGTGTGATCCGTGCAGACAAAGTACCCCAAGGTATACATTGCGCTTTTGATCAAGAATGGCATCGGCGCTAAGATGGAGAAGCGAGAGCTGCGCAGTCTCGTGCTGCAGGTCGACTCGATCCTCGCCTAGCTCCGCCATTCGCCTTGGTGCCTTGGTCACTGCGCGTGCCGTGCCAGTCATGTACGTGTACTCGCGCTAACACGCGACTGCGTGTGCAGGCATTTCATATATATTAGATATAGTAACCTCTACAACCCTCCCGTGCATGCCACGACTTCTACCGCCGCTCATGCTTGTCCCTCTTTCCCCTACAAAACAAAGTAGCATGGTGGGAAACGGCAGCACCAGCGCGCGTCGGCATCCCACACAGCCCGCCGTGCGACTGCTGCTTCCACTCGGATCAAAAGTCCAAAAAAATCAAAAGGTACCCTCGACGCGGCGTTATGCCTCCAGGATCTCGCGCAAGGCCTGCTGGATCTGCGGGTCCGGCACCACGTCGACCACGAGCAGCAGCAGCTTCGACGTGTGTTTCCGGCCGAGCGTGTCGCGCACAAACGTTACGAACTCGTCGCTCGACATCTCCCGGTTGCCGAGCGCCTTGGCGGCCTGCTTGAACGCGGCCACCTTCTGGAGATCGCCTCGCGCCAGCTTGTTGACGCGCTCCAGGATCTCCCGGTTCGCCTTTTTCCGCGTCATCCGCGCAGTCGCGACGGGGTTGTCGCCCTCGTCTTGGCTGTACCGGTCCATCTTCAGCTCTGCAGGTTGGCGAGATCAAGATCAGTCACACGTCAGTCGGTCTCGCCTTGGTTGAAGAGCGAATCAAGAACAGCCAGACTCACCACACTTGCGCGACTCCCTCACGTCGTCGTCACCGCTGTGGTCCTCCGAGCTGCGTGAGCCCTGATGAAGCGGGATGCCGCCGGCCGCGCGGAGCACCCGCCGCTCCTCCTCGCTCTTGAGCGAGTGGACGTACGTGCGCAGCAGCCAGTCGGCAAAATCGGGCTCAAACTCCTTGCGGAGGTACGCGACGAACGCCTTGGCGGCCGCGACGCGGTCGTTCTCCTTGCGGAACGCGCGCGACCGCTTCTTGAACCGCTTGAGCTGGTGCTCGCCGAACCGCAGGGTCAGCTCCTCCTCGATCTCCAGCTTGTACGCTCGTCGGGTGGAGCCCCCCGTCAGTTGCCGCTCAATGCTGAGCGTGCTGTCGCCCGAGGTGCGCGGGTCTCGGCTGCTGTTGAACTGCAGACCGCGTGAGCTGCTCATGGAATTGGAGTTGCCCGAGTCTCGGAGTCCGCCGGCGGCCGAGCTGATCGTCGTGGTCGGCGACGCGCCGTCGCCGCTGTTTAGCAGCTCGCTGCAGTCCATGTGCTGCGCGGCCGCGATGAACTCGGCGAGCACCTTGGACCCGAGCGCGCCGGGCTTGTTGAACTCGGCCACGTTGGGGAACAGCATGATGCGCTGCATGAAGAAGTCGAGCTCGGCGCGGCGCTTCTCGAGGAAGCTCGGGCGCGCGTCCTGGCCGAAGAAGGCGCGCACACGGTGCACGGGGGCAAAGCTGACCGTGACCATCATCTTGGCGAACGGCGAGGTCGCGGGCTCGCGCATGCGGTGATCGAACGCCTGGAACTCCTCGTACGTCTTCCACAGGCTCCACTCGACCAGCTCCGGCGCGCCGTCCACCTTCTCCTGCGGCGCCGTTAGGCGACAGAACAGCTCATACTGCGCCATCATCACAACGCACGAGCGCCGTTAGTGCCCACGTCACACCCCTACGCTCTCATACTGTGCGGGGACGCACCATTGGCGGCTCGCTGTTGATCTGCGTCGCGTTGCGCACGTGCAGCTTGAGCGGCGGCACGCGCATCAGAAAGTCGGGCGGCGTCATGGACTCCCTGTACGATACCCCGGCTACTGCGGCGTCGGGTGCGCGGTACGCCGACGCGTTGGGCCGCGGGCGTTGGGTAAGACTGGCTGTAGAATAGAGGGCTGGCTATAATAATCCCGGCACTCGGAAGCGTCGGATGGGGCGCTTCTACGCCGCGTAGTGAGCCGCGCGGCGGACCGGTCGGCGTCGCGGACAGGCGGCGAGAGAGCGTGTGTGTCGTGTCGCTCGTGGCGGTCGCCCTCTTGCCGTCGCGCCGCCGCGTTCGTCGCCTTCTTCCTCGCCTCTTCTCTCAACTTGTGGTCGCGTCTTCGCTCTTGTCTATGGCGATGCAGGTAGAACAACGAGCGAGCGACATGGAGGTTGAGGCGTACTTTGCTCCCTCTGTTTAAGGGATATTTGAACTGTAGAGAGCGAACTCGCCCTCATGTGCGGTTGGGGGATCCCTCTCTTACTTACACTTTGTATGAATTAGAGCAGAAAGGGCCGATCTGGTGTGGGAGAGTGGCGTGGGCGGCCTTGAACCTCGGTATTCCCTTCTATGGAGGGAATAACTTGGCTGTGTATGCTGGAGTCCCTTCCTACAAGGGTTGTACGATTGTCGTCAGCAGAGACAGACAGGACCACGGCTCCTAAAGTGTACGGTACAGTACTGTACGCCAATCGGACTTAACCCGACACTAAGAGTGAGTAAGGGGTGGCCTACAGTGACATTGCCATCCACCGCCAAGAGATCCTTCATGGGAGACGTGGGACTACTGCAGCACGTCCCCAACGACTCTTGAGGAGGAGCTTTGATTCACTTCGGGGTGTGCGGGTGGTGGATGGATCCTCGTCCAACGTTGATGGCTCGGCGTGCGCGGGGATCCACCCTGAGAAGGATCCCATCTGCGGATCCCTTGCAAGATATGCGAGGCTTAGTCGAACTGAGGGTGTTGGTTGACCTAGCGAATACCGACTCTCCACATTATATATAATTAGTTTACGCAGAGTATTATATAAAATAAGAAGCGCAATCAGCGATCAAGGATTGTGGCCAACGCAGCGAACCCATTTTTCCCAGTTACGCAGCCAACATGTCACTGTCGGTGGCTGCTTTTCGGGCGGTTCACAGCGGTCGAGGGCCTCGTGACGGGGCGTAACGCGAAAGTGAAGGTCTTGGCGAGATGTTGGATGTGGTGGCATACTCCAGTGCAGTGTACACCAATCTGTCCATCAAACGGAGCAGATACAGTACTGTAGATGCGCGCTGAACATGATGCGAGAATTGTCGGGGAAGGAAGGGAGAGGCCTGATTCTCGCCGACGAACGCGGCCGGAACGCGATGGGCTCCGTCCGAGAGTGACGAAGGTGTGCAGCAACTTGTGGACGCCGTGGCGTGCTTATGGCGAGGTGGCGGGTGACACTTCAATAACAGAACCCACAAATGGTGTTCTGAAGCACCTGGGTCGGTAGGGCCTCCTGCGTTCGATAGTGATATGTACGCTGCACCCATTCACACTCGTCAGACCGTGTGGCCGTAACAAACTGGGCTATCATGCCCCATTGCTGCTTGTGCTCGCAATGTAAGGATTAACTTCTTACACCGCGAGCACAAGCAGCAATCCCCGCCAACAGTGCCCACTGTTCCTCTCGGCTTGTGCTTGCGCCAGGCCAAATGCTTCGCGTGTAGTTTATTGGGTGTGTCCTCGCAGGCGCAGCTTGTACAATATTGTACTGTAACACGAACAGGACTCAGTACCGGTAGAGGACGAGGGGAGACACGCTGTCCTCCCTATGAGCGTCTCCAGCAAGTTGGGGGTCCTCTTGTCAGAATTGACTGTGAGGACACGATTGGCCAATCTGAACAGACAGTTATTAGGTGAAGCCCACGCGTCTACTGTTTATCTATCGCACCCTGACAGTTGAAAGGTGCGAAGGGTCTACAGACCTTCTCGCAGCGTGCCAAACGCACCAAATCAGACCCGCGCCGCGGGTACGGGCCTGGCATCGACGGCCAGCCTCGTGTCGAAGGATGATGAAGAGCTTCGTGCACCTTTCAACCGGGGTGCGGGGGTTGGGCAAAGACTGGCGGGGTCTATTGCACCATCCGAACCGTCGTACTGAGCGCGCTGGGCGGTCGGCCCATTCAGATCATGGTTCCATGGGTCCCGTGGCTGGGCTGAGCCACGGTGGCTCCCGTGGTCCGCCTTGGGCTACCCCTATCTCTTCGATCTTTGCTGGCTATCGACCTGCGGGTTACCCCGAAAGCTCGCACAAGATCTGTATCACTGGAGAGCCCGACCTACCCGTTACTCCTGAGATCGACCAGGAAGGCAACAAACAGCCGAGGCGCGACCAATCGCTAAGTTGGATGAAGAACATGAAGACGGAGAAGTGCAAGAAGAACTTGCGGTCGGTTCCTTGCTTAAATATGTAGTTTTCATGTACGTTCATCTTTTGTTTGTTCTTTTCTTGCTTGCAGCAGTGCTGCTGTTGGTGCTCTCGGGCACGTGTATCATGCAACGAGTGTACCTCATCTACTTACTGCACACGCAGAATGTA